>JAAOAL010000221.1:0-15280 GCA_013186775.1 Fusarium dlaminii | reverse complement strand
ATAATTAAGAGGGTTATTATTATAAAAAGAGAGCTACTTTTAAATTAATAAATTATATTTATAAATAATCGAGTGTCATGACGGCTTTGGCATAGTTGACCATACGATCGAATGCGATATGTATGAACCCAAGTTGACCATCGTCCTACTCGTCCGAATTGTTCGGATCTACTTCGTATTCCAGACCGATCAAGTCCCTCAAGAAGACTTTTTTCCCGCCAATGTCCTTCAAGTGAAGATCAGAGCCAAGTCGACGAAGCCACGGGACTGTCGTAGGAAAGCTGGTCCTCGCGTGAATACGTCCTGCTTCTCGACTCCGAATTTCTCTGTCATGGAGTTGGCACGCGAAGAGCGCTGATGGCGGCACTATTGTGAGATGTACCGCCTATTATTAGCCCTTGAGGCGGTAAGCAAATGGAGTGGAGGTATTTCGGCTTTTAATGCAATCTTCTCCGCATCTTCGATAGGTTCAATGACATATTGTAAACTTTTAATTCCTCCTCTGCTTTGGTCGATGACTTGGCTTCTTGGGCTGACGATGTCAAGGAGGAGGATGCGGTTCGCATAGATGGCCAGCTTGAACAGCGCGTCGGTGCTGACGCCTTCTCGCATTCTAATAACCGACAGGAATCAGAGCAGTAAGTTTCTCCCTCTGTCTGGGTGCCGCAACTGAGGCATGGATCATACAACCATTCTTGGCCTGACGGCATATTGAAGAGTGCCGGAAAGTCTGGCGTCGTTGGGGAGTCAGATAGTGACGGCAGGGCTGGCATATATCTGTAATACAGAGCTCGAAGCTTTGTGGAGCAGAAATTGCTCTATCTAGCCACTGATGTAAGAGTTAACGTGCAACAATCGCCTCTTCAGTCACCTCCCCACCATCTCTCTAACTTAAAGACTATGTTCTACACATGTATCTGGTATGATTGAATCCTCCCCATCTACGTCCCGATGCTCATCTTCATATCCGAATCAACTTGTTTCCACTGATTGACCAGCTTCGAGATATAGAATTTCTTCTAAGCGCAGTGGTTGACCCCATTAATAACAGCAGATCGCTACACAGATCATTCCTTGCGAACACAAGCCGCCAGGTTGACGCAATAATGCCCTTTGCTATCGTTTAACGGTGGCCAAATGCCGCAAGCGGCTGACCAGACACCTAACAGACAAATAGGTAAGATCTGCTGGCATAGCATAGTGTCCTTAGGATCATGGAACTTAGTGGCCTGCACTGCCACCAGGTTAGGGAAGTATGTTCCGGTATTATACCTTGTTCCGTCAGTCTGTCGACACACTCCAAAACGCGAATGAGTCCAGCGTGAGGTTACTGGTCACAGGCGACGAGGAGGATTACCCCAGTATCCTGCATGAATTAAAACCGTGTTCAAGCGGGAACCAACGCATGGAGTGGAAATTTATTTCCCCGCTGGGGGGGTCTAGACCTAAGACACGGTGTACTAATTAAGCTATTCACAGTCCGGACGATTTGGTCCTGATACCTAGAGCCCCACAGCTTCTTACCCCGAATGGTTCAGCCAATTTTAGCCTTTTGATAACAGGCCGAGTTCTCCAATTGGCTGGCATCCTATCCTTCACATCTTAGTCCTCTTCGGCTAATTCTTGCTTACTTGCTCTTAAGTGGTCCATGAGAAGGAGCCTGAAGGTCTCCGCAATATAAGGAATCCTGTCAGTAATGACTGCTTCGAGTATCTTGCACAGCGTCGACAGTGGTGATATCAGTCTCCGTGTCTTGATAGTACGACCACCCTTTCAGGCATTTTTAAACGATGATCGTCGCATTATTCCGCTGACTAGGCAACTCCCTGTGTACTAGTGAGGTCCGAAGAAAGGTGGAGTCGTTCTTTGGCCACCGACCAGAGCTGTTTCCGGACCATCGCAGGCAATCTATCCTCTCCAGGATCTTTCCACGGGTTGGCTGCCATCAGCTTCTGTTCTACATTCCTATTTGCAACTCCCTGGCGTGCGGTTACTGGAAGGCATCGACCTAGCCCCATATTCATAGGTACAAGAGGTTGTAAACCAAACTCCATGTTAACCAGAGATCATAAATAGCTCTTCATGTGGGTAATTATCGCTTGTTTCTAATACTAAGAGACAGCGATAGCGTCAAAAATACCAGTACGTGTCCCAAGCAGTCTCATCCGCTTGGTGTTCTAAAAGTCCCTCGTAGACGGATAGCCCGGGTTCATATCTAGTGAAAGATAACGGTGGGACTGGCTGTTCAAAGACCATCGAATCAGGCAGCATAGTGGCCGTTTGAAGTGGTTCTAAACCGATCATATTGGACATGACGTCTGTAACCTCCGAGGCGCTAGATCCCTGCTGAAAAGAGGTTCTCGGGGTTGACAGGAAACCACCCCCATTTAGACTCTGAGTATTCAACTCTTTGGTGGTGCTATCAAAGGCAGTAGAACAAGCGACTAGCCTATCTACAGACTTCTGCGCCTCATTCGCGATATAGTTCTGGATGAGAACGCAATTGCAATTTGTGTGCCGCAGTAATTGGGTCTTTAGGTGGTAAATCTCATCAGTCAAAGTGTCGAAACACGCCGTGAGATAGCGGTTCTGGTCCTTTATAGCTTCTTCGCGAGAGGCGAGCGCTGAGGCTTCATTGCGCTTGCGGATACGACACTTAGTCGCCGCAATGCGGTTACCTTCGAGGATTCGCCGCCGGCGAGGATGCTTGGGAAGGCCATCATCACCAAGCCCCTTTTGTTGATGCGCTACCTTCTGGATTTTTGGCTGCTTCTTGGGTTTTTGGCCCCTTTTCCTTGGCTTAGGTAACTCGACAGCATGCCTAGAGACACTAAGCTCCGAAAGCACCTTATCTGCTTGTGATTGTCTTCGGTTATAGGGCCGCAGGTCCAACTTCTTATCATCTATAACAGTTGGCCGGATATTTTGCAGCGCTTCGTTCCCTTCAAGGTTCCCAAATTCAGTAGGCTGCGCCGGTAATATGATGTAGGAGGGCCCAAGACCCGCTCCCACCGCGGCCGAAGACGTATCAATTGCTTTTTCAAAGGGCAGCTGCCACCTATTTGGCTCGGTATCGGCCGACATGGCTTGATGTTTCGAGGCAATGGTGACGCTATGGTCATCAAACTGTCCAGTAGGATTATTGGTAAGATATAGTGCCGAAAAGATCATCTAGGCTAGAACGCAAGATCTCATAGCGATGCAGAACAGGACTACAGGACGATAATATAAAGCAATCCAGCTCCTCGGATCGTAATTGCCAGCCAGGATAATAAGTAGTGATAAGAGGTCTTTTAAGGCAAGGGCTAATATCCCGTATATGGAAGAAGAGGGAACTCAAGAGAACTTACCCAAAGAAGCGGGATGAAAGACATAGACAGAGCAGTGGAGGGCAAAAGAGGATATGGAAGTCAAATATAACAGCTTTCACAATCAAGAACCTGGCCGGTATAGTACTAAAGACAGTGCGCAAAAGCTTATCCACAATCTAGCAGGCATCACGGCATCAGCAGAAATTAAGCTTATTAGAATAACCCGGCCGTGAACAGAAAATATGGGTCTATCTATGAGAGCAGGGAATTCAAACGTCACATCTCAGAGACCAGAGGGGATCAGAAATCCTTGTATTTCAGGAGATAACATATGCGGCCTTGTTGGCCAAACTGCCGAGGGTTTAAGAGTCCGGCAATTAGTTATCGCCCAAGTCCTTTGGATCTCGAGGGATGGGCTATTTCTTGGTGCCATAGCAGGCTTAGAGACTAGTGCGCAGAAATGCTCACCGTGCTCGGGACGTCTCGATACCAACGAGGCTGCAAAGGGGGGAGATTGATTGCGGTTTACTATACCCGCAAGCAGGTGTTTGTGCTTGGAGGTTATGGGACGACCAAATGTGTTTTGCGGTGACACTGTAGAGATTTCCAGAGACATTGCTACCACGGAAGATACCGAATAGGGGCTCAGGTGAGAGACTGAGTGGAAACGTCATTTCCGTAAGTCAGAGCAGATAACCCCGGATCTGGATGGCGGACCTGAACGCTAAGCCAACTGGTAGTACATATCCTCCGAGGCACCATAACGCTTTTCATTCCATCTCCTCGACGTCATACAGACTCTGTCTTAAGCCATGGCGGGCGTCAGAAGTCTGTCTCACGTCAGTTGATAATCGGAGGGCCGTGCGTGTTCTTGCTCATCGTACTTGGAGCTCCGCAAACACTGGGTATCATCAATTGTGGGTCTTCAGTCGGAGGTAATAGGACGGCGAATCAAGATCGCTCCGCGGATATCTCAAAAGTCTGTCTGAGCTGCTTGTGCATTTTCTGCTGTCATCTGTGTTAACTGATGACCATCGCAAGTTGCAGCGTCATGTCATCGACACCTTTTTTCACCTGGTAAATCCAGCACGGACAAATCGTTATATTGCAATTAGCGAAACCCCACTTGAAAATACTCGACTATGATGTCTGCTCACATGCTAGCGCAGAGAATCGCTTTAGCCACACCCTATATCAGAACATATCCTACACTATGCCGGGAACCTGAAGGACGAACTATCTCTACAGGAGCTGGCAGGCAAATATAGAGATACAGGCAAGAGTGAGAAAAGTGGAGAAGCCGGGGACAAGCTGGTCATCGATTTTGGCATTGGGGGAGTGAGGCATCCCCGATCAATACTGGTCGGGGAGGCTTTGGCTGTTCGCCTGACCCCGCGATCCAGACATCGCCGTTTAAACAATTACAACCGCGTAGGATAAATTCATCAAATCAATCAATCAATCAATCAATCAGTCAATCAATTTACCCGTTCCACTGGGCATTCCACGATGACACTTTTCCCCCAGTAGAGACGAAAAGTCGCTATCGAACAGGCAACCCGGGTTCGCCTGGTTGCAGATGATATACAAGACAATGCGGCGGTTGGAGGAATACCTAATCGACTCTCAAGATCCAGGACGTTGCATTCTCCAATTCTCTGACTCTAACATGGCGGCTGAACAGAGTGAGGACCAGTCATTCTACGACTTACTCATGGAAGAGCCAGAGGTACGTAAGCTGGCTATGAAGCTGTCTTCTTCTCCCTTTTGAACGAAGTGATTTTGAGGTAGGAGGTTGTGTTTGACGACGCGGGCGCTAGAACGTCCAAGATATTACTGTCAATGTTTTAGGTTGCTGTGAGCAGCAACTAAGACATGGCGGCACCAGACATTAGGCCAGTGGCTAGACCTTGAATCCGTCCTTACCTCGTCTTCGCATAATATCTACTTGTTCTCCCAGTTTGTAGAAATCTCTTCACAGAACCTGTGGCAAAGGCAGTCACGAGAAGACAAGCCGGACAATGAAAGAATGGAAGGCAAGAGGGAAGACACAGGAACTCGAGACCAGAAAACAAAAAAAGCTGAAGCAGTCTAACGTTTGTCGTTTTCCGTTGGAACAGATGATGCCGCCGGCGCCACCCGGTAATTCTCATCATCATCAGCCCATTTCATCGCCGAATCGAACCAGCGGCGATACGCCGCCACCGCCAGACCCGACCGACATGGAGACCAAGCACCAGGCGCATCACCCTGCCCCGGCACGCCTAATGTCGATAGCTTGGGGTTTATCCGGCGTGGGTCATCAAACTCCGACGCTTTTCAACTATGTAGTCCCAGGGACTATGATCCCTGCCCCTGACGGCACAAGTGGACATCACAGCCATCTCCCGCACGCGCCGATAGACGCTGGTTTTGCGTACGGCAGCGAGCTAGTCTCACCATCCAGCATACAATCTTGTGGCCACTATGATAGTAGCTTTCCCGGCCACAGGAATGGCACTTTGAGCCACGGAGCTTGCACTCCACAAGTATCGATGCCCACTAGGCATGTCACGAATAATCCTTGGGCTGAGCCAGACGAGGCACCCCAAGATAACAACCCAGCACCCGCTTCACAACCAAAAAGAACTCCTCGAACGCGAAGAAAAAAGAAAGAGGCTCACAATGCAACTGAAGCTTGTCAAGGTGGCAGTAGTAGTGCTGGTGCTGGTGCTGGTGCTCTTTCGCTATCTGACGTAGCTAGCCATAGCTCTACTTCACGGAACAGCCGCACGAGTATCAATTCAAAGTCTACATCTATGGCATCCACGGCTTCGTCAACACCGATTCGTCAGAGAAAGCTTCGCAGTGCCTCTCGAGCATCCAAAAATAACCGTGATAAACCTAATGATGCTCCAGAAGAGCGCCGGGC
Organism: Fusarium dlaminii; assembly: GCA_013186775.1. Lineage (NCBI taxonomy): Eukaryota > Fungi > Ascomycota > Sordariomycetes > Hypocreales > Nectriaceae > Fusarium > Fusarium dlaminii. The sequence goes on along the minus strand of JAAOAL010000221.1, from coordinate 9,058 downwards.
TCGAGCATCCCATAACCGCATCGAAAAGCACTACCGCAACCGCCTGAACGCTCAGTTCGAATCCCTTCTTAATGCTTTGCCGGCGAAAGCCCGACACAATGGCAACGGTAATGGCGATGGTATCGAATCGGATGGCACAAACAATCCGGACCGCCGTGTGAGCAAGGGTGAAGTGCTTGAAATGGCTCGCAAGCGTATACAAGCGCTGGAACGAGAGAGCAATGAGCTCCAGCGCGAGAACCTCGAACTTCAAGGCAGCCTTCGACGGCTTAATGGATCTGCCTCCGATGGCACGGTATCCTCGTCTGACGGAGAAACGCCGTTCAATTTCAATCAGGGTGTCCAATAACCAAGTTGTTTGACTTGCTTGGTTGAGGTTGCTTGATTACTTGACAACCAACCACAAGTAAGGACTCTTTCGATTAACCACAAGCAACCCTTTTTGGATTAATCGAATTAGCTTGAAGTTATTCGACTAAATTGCCGTATTCGACAAGTTGCCAAGAGTGTCTAACCTCAGGAGGGCAAGCAGCGATAACATCGCTTCCGCCAGCCCCATAAGCGCGCCATCAACTCCAAGTCTCGGCCTTCCGCGATCTACAGGCACGGCGCGCAACCTACAACGGACGGATAGAATAAGTATTTGCTCTGCAAGTATCACCATATTAGTAGTCATCACGATGCTGCGCTGTTTGCCAGTGAGAGCATGACTAGCATCATCTGCCACCTGAAACAGCAACATAGGCGGGAGAAATCGGTTATAAGTCAACAGGGCCTGATCCATTCAGCATAGCCAAGAGGGAAGCAAGCTTCACGCCGTACCTCAGTTCAAGGACGATTTTACGGACTGGGTAATTGACTTTGACCTCACATCTCGTTAAGCGACCCATCAGTGCATGAATAAGATTTTTACCAATTACCTAGAAGACATCGGCAAGATCCTTCCCAAAAGCCCGTCAACTCTTGGCAGCTGGGTCAAAGAGAAGTGGGTTGGCGATGCTGAGAGGCGCGTTTGGCAAAGGGCAAGGCCCCATGCCTCCAAAGGCAAGGTCCGTATTTCGACGGATGCGTGGACATTTGAAGAGGTTACATATTATCTTGCCGTTGTCACTCACTCCCTAGGTGAGAACCATAAGCTATAAGCAGCTCTTCTAGACCTACCCCCCTTAAAAGGTCCTCATTCCAGTGAGAAGATTACCCAAGGCCTTGTCGACCGTCTAGAACTCCAAATATATGGGCTACGCTCTGAAGTAAGAAGCATTCGATATTGTCTAAATAGTAGTTAAGCTCGTAACGGCTCCACAAGATGTGAGATCTCGCCTCTGTGCCGCTTGTGGCTAAAGCCCGATTTTCCCTGCCCGAGAGGTTAAACGGCGTTGAGAAGTGACTGAATTGGGTTAGATCAAGAATGTGCGGGATGGTAACCCCAAATTAGGCTCAGGTAGCTAATAAGACTCCATTCACGTGCCGCTTGTGGCGATGCCGAATGTGAGGCTGTTATTCGGCGTCGCGTTGACTCTTATATTTCTTGTGCCTCCTCAATTAGTGGCTGAGGCGCTGGAAGGAAAGGCGTCAGGACAGGTTTCTGAATCCTCAAGGTTTTGATTTGTTGGTACTCGAAAATACCCCGCTGGCGCCACCAAAGATCAGGAGAGGCCTATTAGTGTGCACTAGACTTCTAGATTCGTAACTTAACATGAGAGAATCAGTGGTTCGCTCAAATACTATCAATTTTATTACCGCTGAAGACATAAGTGCAGCGAAGAAAGTAGCAGTAGGCGATTTTGCTGGGCGCCCTATCAGTCGCTGGTTCAGCTGGACATGATTATGAAGACCACCTTTTTCTACACCCATCTCGATCATTCTCAACAGCAACAGGTATCATATGCCTACTATAAATATTATAAGCCATCGTGGTAACCAAATAACATCCCATTCCAAGAACTAGTAGGCCAGCAATAATCCAGGCAAACCAGGTAAGATCACCTACGAACTCCTGGCCTAAAACCCAGACGTTCATGCCCCACAGATGAGTGATAATGTTCATTGGGAGAACCATAGTTTCTAGAACTGTAACCTTACTCAGAACGTCGGCCATTTGTTCCTGCCGCTTATTTATGTGGATGTTGATCTGTGCAAGGTAGTTGCCATACGATCGTGCAAGTATCCTAGCCTTGTTAGCCACAACCTTGTTCTCCAACTGCAGGAGCACACGTGGAGAGTACTTACTCTTCGTAATAGCCGAGGTTGGTAGTCATGGTGACAATATGATCCTGAATGTCGCCGAGGTACAGACCAATCTCGGACCGCGGCGCGGGCTCCCATCGCTCGCTGCAACGCTTTCCAACCCCCTTGATAACGCTAACTTTATTTCCTAGCAATCGATATAGGCTCATCACCTTCTTTCTGCAGTCACCTACTCGCCTGAGCATGTCATTATTAGGATCGGAGGTGATAATTGCGTCGTCGGGTTTGGAAGGGTCCTCTTTCAGCCGCTTGCCGGCAGATGTATGCAGCTTTAGAATGGAGTCATCAATCTCATCCACTTCATCCTCAATGTTCTGTAGTAGGGACTGGAAGAGATCGGTTATATCATCAATGATGGCATACAAGATCCAGTCAGACGATAAGATCAAGTAGCCCCACAGTTGACGAATTCGACGACGAACGTTGGCAGGATGCGGTGCCTTGGAGAAGTGGAAACTGAGCACACCTTCTTGGAAGATGACGACATACATATCGACAGGTCTCAAGATTTCGCTGTTGTGGTCCTGACCAAAGGACCGATAGTTGACGAAATAGTAATGCCAGAAATGTTCTACTTTCTCACGGGCCTCCTGCAGCATAATGTCCTCTGCGGTGAGTGGATGGATACCAAAGGCGCTGGAGATGACCTTCATTTCAGGCTCTGTAGGACAGAGAACGTCAAGCCACCAGACCGGTCGCTCGCCGTACCTCATAATTCTATCTTTGGATTCATCGGCAGGAGCTTGGGAGGCGTGTAATGTAGTACAGCCTGCGGACTTGCAACTGGAAATAGTAGCGCGCGTTAACTCACTCCTTGAAGCCACATATGCTAGGGAACCCTTTGATGGTGAATTTATCATTTCGGGTCTCGTATCGATAGTGTTGCAAGCGGTTGACATCGACGGCTGCCGCATAGGAATCTTTGACTCCCCCTCTACGGTCATACACTGGTTGCGGACCCTACTAGTTACGACGGGATCCAGGTCCTCTTTACCAGTCTCATTATCTGAGACAATTCTGGGATCTGGAATGAATAGTTCCCGAAAACTACCGCCTGGCTGAACAAGCTCAGAAATGGTCTGGCTGCGGATCGTGCTCTGAAACTCCCCGTTGAAATAGGTGAACCGATATGGCGACTCCTCGTCCGTCTGAAACCACCCCTTACGTCCGGGGCAGAGCCGTCCATCGATGAACTGTGGCTCAGTGATCCTCTTGACGCGATTCTCCTCAATTCGATTTCCCTTTTCCATACGGCTCCATTCTTCCAGAATAGACAAGTCGGGCCACTGACCACAACGCCTACGTGTTCGATACTGACGAGGCTCCCGAGCTCGCGATTGGACCTCATTGTCGCCTATCTCAGATATGCCAGGGGCAGGAGAGCAAATATCCTGCTTAGCCTCGGTTGTCACCCTCCGGCAAAACTCTTGTTCGGTGTCCCTGAGATCACTTTCCAGGTCGGACAGGCTGTCGACTTCGCGGAGCAAGCGGTGTGGGAAGTTATCGAAACCTTTTTCCGACTCATTTAGAATCATGACATCTCCAAGACTTAGTTCTATGTGACTGGTGGTGCCAAAAGCGGGAGAACCGGGCATGGACGGAGGATGATTGACATCACAGCAATCCCTGGAACCGGATGAAATTCCCAAACGTGTCATCGGAGATTTATTAAAGGGTTGACGGGTTCTAGGTCGACTTGACCTCGCGTCGCTAGCACCATAACCATAAAGGCCGGTCTGCACCTGCAGTACCGTCTCTCCGAGCAAAGGAGCTGGCTTATCCCACTTCGTAGGTTTCTCATGCTCACCCTCGGTGGAAACGTCTGGAATTGGTTGTAGATAATTGCCACTTGGGCCTGTGAAGGGTGAGTTTGGGCCTTGGGCTGGAGCTGTTGAGGCTCGTCTCGGACCTAGTGACTGGTGGTCTCTAACAGTTTAGTTAGCCCGATCTTGTGGGCAGCATGCTCATGCAGCAGCGAATCTTACCGATGATCTAGCAATACTTCGCTGTTAATGCTTGTGTCACTCAAATTGGCGTTAGGAAGATTGAAGAATCCCTGGCCAGAAGCCTGCTCTTGGCTCATCTTGTTTGTCATCATCCAAGCCCGCGAAACTTTTTCTGCGTGCTCGGTTTTTCTTCCCGCTGCGATAGCCCTTCCAATACGCGGCTTGGGGCGATCGTTGGAGGTTGTGTTAATGGCGGAAGCGCCAGGCTGCTGGCTCGAGTTGGAAGACGGGGGGAACTGGTAATTTGAGCTTATTATGATTTTCCAAATAGGCGAAGTGATTGCTCGATATCTCAATAGGAGTCCGATATAATGAATGCAAGGATAGAGAAAAACAGACAGGCCATCCGCAGAAGTCGATGTTCTTGAAAAGGTATTCCCGAGAAGAGGGTGCTCTGCTCACTGAAAGGCTACAGGCCAGCCACCAAGCTGTGCACTGACGATGACATTAGCTACCTATCTATTAAGAGACACCTGTCTGGAGTGGGCCTTTTTTTTTTGGAATGGTGGGGAAAGGGGGGGAGGCGTTAGCCTGGAGAACCAAGTTAGGGGATGTTTCGCCTAGGTTCCCACCAACTTGCCACCAAAGTTACAAAAAAGGTTTATGGGCTGCATGACACCAACAGTGGATGACCCAGGAGTTGAAACCCCGCAGCGGGGGGCGGCGCAGAAGAGTTGGGTTGATAAGGTGCGATTGCCAAATGATAGCTTTGTGTCGCAGGGTGGGCATGATCTTCACGGCCTCAGGAACCACTGCCTTAGCAATCCAGCTGTATGCTTTAAGTAATTCATAACTCAACAATAATCAATCAACGTATTTGCTGCTGCTCATCACATTCACTTTAACCCTTTAAGCACGCTAAGTGCGATACCAGGTCACAACCTGAGTACATCGTCAACGGCGTGATTTTAGGCTTGCAAGAATGTATTCTGCTCGCTGCTTAATAAAGAGTCCTCCCATTGACGAGTGGGTCTGCTGTTTTAAATGACGGCAGATTTACTCAGAGCAAGAAGCCACAAAAGGCCAAGGTTTAATTCGCCTACTCCAGTGCATGGTCTATCCCTCTTGAGTCGGCATAGCCCTCCAAAGTGGTCGCAACAGGGGGTCTGTCTAGTCAAAGTGTATTGATCAAGTAATACGTAATTAATTCGTATCGATAAGCCCTGTGGTCATTGATTCGCGAGTTTATATACTTGCGATGGAAGTCGAGCCGCTACAGTACATCGACAAGTCTTATAACTCTGTCCCAAGGCAAGCTTGTGTAATTGCCTTGTACGTGGGGTCAAATGGGGCGCAATACCTATTGGAGGGCTTATGCCGACTAAAGGGATAAGCCTGAACGACTGGCTGCAGCCGCCGTGGGCTTAAGCTACAGTACGTCAAATCAAAAGCCTAAAAGGAGAGAATTTAATGAGGGGATGGAAAATATTTACCTCATAATCTTATCATAAGTCCATATCAGTCAATCTTATACCACGATAGCTCTTATTATCTAACGCGAATAAATTTTACCACTATCCTCATAATTATCTGGCAAGCCCCTATACCCGTAAAAATAATGAGAAAGCTAAGCCTCTAAAGATCAGATATCGTTAAAGACTGACTCAATAATGCCCGAGCCATGTCAGGAACTACAACGGGAAGAGCCGCACGGCCATCCCACCGATCTACATCACCGTCCAGGAATTCTTTCCAGTTCTGGTCGTCCTTCTAATCCACTCTCACTTGCGTCTTCCGCCCCTAATATCGCTTCATCTCAGCCTGCTCCTCCCGCAGATCCCTCCAATGCCTCGTCTTCCCCGGCTCACGCTCCTACCGCCGCTGACCCTCAGCCTCAGCCTGGGCCCAGCGGCGGGCTTTTGACAGCTCGGCACGAAGCATCACGGCCGAAGAGCCTTCGTCCATTCATACTCTCCGTCATGGCTTTCAAGAAGAGCCGCAAGTTCTCTAGGCCCATTTCGGTGCATCGCAAGAGGCAGATGAGTACAATTGGCGAGGAGGAAGGTCAATTTGGCCCAGCTCTCACGGTAGGGATTTCAGTATTTGTCCAACTCAGCCTTCTTCCCCTTGCTGACCTTATGCCCCATACAAGACACTCTACCTCGGCATATCCGGCGTGTTCTCGGATGATCAAACTGCAATTATCTCCTTAGCTATCAACGATAGTATCTACTTACTTGACTTTTCGGTTAAGCACATTGTGCTTGACGACGTTCTAAGGATGGACCAGGATCTTATTGCCGACTACATCCTTGAAGAGGTTGAGAAGTACGAGCACGAAAACTTTGCCAAGTTTATTGGAGCCGGTCTTCCGACTACGCTCAGGTATATGAGCCCCAGTTTGTGCTCTCGTTTGTGGTTGGATCTGGACATTGTCCCCATTGTATTGCGTCCCGACGGCGAAGAAAGAGAGAAGAGTTTCTGGGATGTTAAGCGCGTTGATGAGCAGGCCGATTCTATGGCTCGCAAGTGCGTCATGTGAGTATTCAGGCTCTGATGAGAAAAGACGGCTCGAGTTAACATTTTGACAAAGGCATTTCGGTCCTTCCCTTGCTCCTCATCTGCAAGTTGGATTCCGCGGGGTTGTTCAGACTGATGCTGGATTCCGTGCCAATCTGGTTACTCTGCAGAACTATAAGGATACCTGTGGCGCTGCCACCTGGAAGACCATGTTGACGTATGCCGAGAAGCTGCGCCATAATGGTATACGCATTGCATTCTTCAGCTCTACTCCTCAGGGTGGCGGTGTCGCTCTTATGCGCCACGCACTGGTCCGCTTCGCTCGCCTGGTGGGTGTTAATCTGGCCTGGTACGGTAAGTAATTATGCTCTGCAACCAACGTGTCATCAGAAGCTTCGTCCCTAGATTGCTTATACACGAAGTAGTTCCTAAGCCTCTCCCTCGAGTCTTCAGAATCACAAAGAATATCCACAATGTCCTCCAGGGTGTCAGTCCTCCTGACGAGCGTATCACAGCCGAGGAAGAGGATGACATCATGGGTTGGATTACTGAGAATGCTCAGCGATATTGGCTCGCTGATGGCGGCCCACTTTGCCAACCCGAGGAGGGCGGCGCTCACATCGTTATTGTCAGTATTTTACATATTCTGGTTCCAGCCTTCAGATTTGGTCACGAATCGAGCCGGTGTCTTTTTTTCTCCCTTCTTTCGTTTGGCCCAGCCAACTCCTCGGTACTTTTCATTGCTGCTGTTCACGCTGACTCTGGCGATATGACAGATCGATGACCCGCAGATGCCGGGCTTGATCCCCCTCATTAAGAAGATCACCCCTGATCGTCCAGTCCTCTACCGTTCCCACATCCAGATCCGAAGTGATCTTATTGCCAAGGCTGGCTCACCCCAGGCCGATATCTGGGACTTTCTGTGGGGCCACATCCAACTGGCAGACATGTTTATTAGCCACCCAGTTCCTAACTTTGTCCCTCATACTGTTCCGAAAGAGAAGATCGTCTATTTACCTGCTACTACCGACTGGCTTGATGGCCTCAATAAGGAACTGAACGATTGGGATTCTGGCTTTTATGGGCATATGTATAACGATGCTTGCCACTCCCAGTGCACGTGAGTATTCAGGCACTCGTCAAATGCCATAATGGATAAAATCTCTAATTGACCACTCTGAAGGGCCGAGTTGGACTGGCCAGCCCGCAAGTACATCATCCAGGTGGCCCGCTTCGATCCCTCAAAGGGTATTCCAGACGTCATTGATTCCTATGCTGAGTTCCGCCGCCAATGTGATACCGCCGGTATTACAGATGTCCCTCAGCTTATTGTTTGCGGCAATGGATCGATCGATGATCCCGATGCCAATATGGTATACGACCAGACAATAGGACATCTTGAGACATACTACCCTCACCTCATCAAGGACATCAGTATCATGCGCCTAAGGCCAAATGATCAGCTACTCAACACCCTTATCGCCAAAGCCCATGTTGTCCTCCAGCTCTCTATTCGCGAGGGCTTCGAGGTTAAGGTCTCAGAGGCCCTTCATGCTGGCCGACCTGTTATCGCCACCAAGGCTGGCGGTATCCCTCTCCAGATCAAGGATAAGATGAATGGTTTCCTTGTCGACCCGGGCGATTGGAAGGCTGTTGCTGGTCACCTCATGGATCTCTTCACCAATGACGACCTGTATAAGAAGATGAGCCATGCCGCGAGGACTGGCGTCTCGGACGAGGTCGGCACCGTCGGTAATGCCCTTGGCTGGTTCTATCTTGCTGCCAAATGGGCCGAAGCCGGCGTCGTAGAACGGGGCAAGGGCCACCTGCGGGGCAACGAGAGATGGGTTAATGACATGGCTCGTGAGGAGGCTGGCTGCCCGTATCCTAACAGTGAAAACCGCGTACCGCGACACTTCACCGAAAAGAAGGCTCACGATGCTAAGGCTGCCGAGTTAGCACCAGACGCACCAGCAGCGGAGGTCTAAGGGGGGCTCTGCTGGTCGATGGGGGTGGCAAAAACGCTCAGAATGAAACCAACAACGGGATCTGGTAAAATGTGTTACTTAGTTTAGTTATTCTGCATGGGCATTTATTAGTTCCGCCGCGTACAGGAGAGGTCTATCCTTGTCCCCAGCACGGCCATTCCGCTGGACGAAGAAATTTCTTTTGGATCAAAAACCGAGATCCCAGGGGGATAAGTCACACGCTTTGTGGAACCAATTGACCACTGTAGTCATACTCAATGAACTACCCCGTTGAGCAAGAGATTCATAGCTGCAGCGGTTATTGATGCGGATCCGATAAGGCTATTTATAAGATACTTATTACTAAGTATTAAGAAG
>JAAOAL010000220.1:0-14666 GCA_013186775.1 Fusarium dlaminii | reverse complement strand
AGTTCCTAAATAACTTATAGTATCCCTAGAGATATAATAATAATATAAATATATTAAGGATAGATTTACTATCTAAATTAATAAGTAACTTATATATTTACTATTTTAATTACCGCTTTATCTTTAGTATAAATATAATACTAATAATATATAGGTAATAATAAAAAACTTATACCTCTGCGGTAATAATAAATTAGATTATGCTATTCCCGGCTAGGCTAGATGTTTTTACCTCCCTTAAGCCTCTAAGATTATTAGGGTTCTAGCCCTATATAAACTGAATAGGTATAATAGATATAAAGGCAATTTTCTCAGAATATCGCCAAACCTAGCTACCAATAGTAAATTTAAATACAATTAAGAAATATATAAAACATAGCTGTATTATAGAATATAGTGCACTCGGAATATTATTAGCAGGGGATCTTATTTGGATTAAGCGCTCCCCAGGAGTCACGAGCTTGTCTTCTTATTAAAGAGGTCTAGGCCTAACTCTCGTACTTATATAATATAAGGCTCTGTAATTAGACAAATTAGCCGTCCTGCAGGTCATGATTAGCCAATTTGTGAGATAAACTGCAATAGGAATTGAGGACTGTTATTAAAACCGGAAGATAATCTCCGGCATTCTAGCCATATAGTCTTTATTATATATTGCCTGGGCCTCTTTGTTGAATAATATGGATCTTGCCTTAGGAGGTAATATTACTTTACTTTGCATAGTAAAATCAAATTAACATCACTTGTTATATTTTTCTCAGCATATAGAAAGCCTCAGCTTACCTGCAATCCTATCTAGGCTTATTATATTAAGTAAATACCGGCCACTACTTCCTAATACTGCACCAGCGTTGAGTCTAATAGTAGATGCCTCCGGCTCCTAGTCTTAGTCTTTGCTTACTGGCTATATTAAGACCCCCTGCAGGGGAGTGTGCATCCTAAAATGAAATATCGTATGCGGCCTGGATGAAAGTAGTAAATTATTACGGCTAGGAATGTTAAAGTCATCGTCTGTAGTCTTGCATATTTTCTAAGCCTTAATTCCGGGATGAGAGTTGATTATGTTCCCCAGAACCTTACAGTAGGGTTTTTATGCAACAGTACTCCATAGTAAAGGATCGAAGATAAGCAACAGGCGTCTATTGGTTCGTTGTTAAGGGTGGCGAACGGGTCTCTAGCCATTAATGGAAACGTTTGTTAGTGGACCCAGCTCTAGCCATTAGTTCCGCGAATTGATGTTGCCGAACCACCTGTTGTGATGTATCATGTTTTTTCCTTGGTGGTTGTTCTAGTCTTTCAGCCATGATTCTTGGCGAAGAAATGGACTCAAATGTGGGTCAGAACTGATTAGATTACTGGAGAAGGAGGGACTACGTGGCTTTGAGTGTCAGAGGAATGATCCATCTTTATTGGTCAATTGTGATCTGATACCCCCCCGTTACCGGTGCAATTGCTCCGAGGTACACAATGGTGTGACCTTAGTACTACATGATACATTCATAATGGCCTAGACTTCTGGCACTTTGGCGAGAAGACCGCGGTCTAGAACCTCCCCAACATACCAAGAATCAAACAGGCCAGTTTTGTATATAAAAGACTGCCTTCATAGTAGAATATAATTTCACCTAGTGTCAATTTGTAAATCCCCTCTTCTCCCGGCTAGGTCCTATGGATTTCAAATCCTACTTTTCCTGAGCAATTAGTTCCTCAGCCCTATAAGAGGGCGATAAAAGTTCTTGCAAAAACAGGTAACATGGCGGCTATGGGCTATACCTTCAAGCCCAACCATGTGTGCGTGTCATCTAGCCTCTACCAGCAGTGCTAAGCTAAGAATGCAAGTAGTGCAGAGAGTCATATCCAGCTTATCATCCAGGAACTGCGTGACATGGACCGCGGTCTGCGCAACATCGTCAAGCATCAGCAAATAGCTGTGGAAGAGAGTTTGGTTGAATGGAGGCGCCGCGAACTATCAACAAATGCGAATATTAAGAACCTAATGGAGGGAATAGTGCCGAATAAGTAGACAGATATAAATTGCAGAAGGCCATGGCGCTGTATGCGGCTGGGGATGCAACAAACCCCCGCCCCACAACTGTGCAGTCCATTGTCCTCGATATAACAAACTCAATTTAACTCGAAACCACAATTTCTCATGCCATTCTGTAACTCCTATGATGATCCATATAACATACTCCAGAAGCAGGTGAGCCAAAAGTTTTCACCTATAAATTCTAAATCGCAATGAAAATATCATAAACTACTGGTATCTGATTAATTAAATTTGATTACTATATTCTCCTCCAGTGGCATCGATACCTTCCTAATAGGTCCTTTTATTATGTCCACTCCTGCCGCATATTCCATAACGCCTTGCCCTCAGTCACCTCAAACTTCCTTAGCCACCACTTCTCGATAATTCGGCCACTACCTGCATACTAATATCCACCCCATCAATTAGTTCCCTATCTTCTTCTATACTTACCTTTCGTCTGTTTTATAAGTGGGTTCATTCACCGACTTAATATCTCATTCGCTTATCAAAGGTCTTATATCTCAGCCCTAATTAGTAGTATCTCATGCATAACTGCCTTTATTCCCTTAGAGACTTGAATACTCCAAGAATGGAATCTAGAGAATTACTTTAGTGCCTACCGATTTGCCTTATAAAGTATTCAGACTGAAATTGGGCCCCAAGGGACGTCTTTGGGGATTTGAAAACCTAAGGGTAGGGCTGGCCTCCTCCAGCCGGCATTGGAGTCCGTAACTGCACATCAAGCTTAGAGAGCACGTTTTCTGCGTCAAGAGGAACCTGTCCAGCCCCTCTAAAGACAGACATGATGTTTTCTTCTGTCATAGCAGCTTGAAAAGCAGCGTGAAAGGCCGGAAAGAACTCGGTCTTGGAAATATAGGGTACAGACTACTGAGCAGAGGCTCTATTTCTCAACCATATGCCTTTTTTAGAGTCTAAAGCATCCGAAATTAAGAGACTTAAACAGGTAGGACGAATGAGGCGGCACAAAGAGCGTTATAATATTATTCCCCTTATAGTATATCTCAAAGTCGGCCGAGTTGGGATTTTCGTGCCCATTGAGGACCAGAAGATAATAGGGACCAGTTAATCGGGTTATTATGCGTTAGTCAAAGTGCGTTACCCTCGAGACCCGTCTTATTACCTATACAGCCATTTTAGGTCGTAGCAATAGCCCCAGTCGCCCGGGCGGTCGATTTCTTAGTACCAAATTGCAAAAGGAATATTAACTTACAACCATGACAAATGGCTAGACCGCCCAGGCTTCAGTATTAATCGCTTGGATGACTGTTACCCATTCCCAATTTCCAAGCTGCACTGATTCTGACTTTCTATGCCTCCCCCGCCTATAACAACTATACCGCTTAAGATCACGCCCATCATAAAGCCGGTCTCATCCAAGTTCCAGATATTATCTGATCAGATGCCGTAATTCCCAGCTGTGTTCTATATAAGCCTGAACAAGTCGCAAATAACAGTTAGATCTTCAAATCAAGCCCTCTGGTAGTCATATATCCGCTGAGAACACATTTTGAGCCATGGTTGTCGCTGGAAGATCATAGCCCAGCGAGTGCCGGAGCGTGGCGCGTCCCGGACATCAAGCAGTCAATTGCAGGGGATATCCTCGTGAATCTAGGTCGACAATGAGTTCGAGAAGAGTATATTCTTCTAGGTTCGATAGCTTCCTTGAGTTGAGTATGGTATCGTGTCGAAATTAAACCCCTTGCTGGCGGCGACCAAGCCTATGCTCATTAACCTGATAGGTAATTGCAGCTTGTCCCGGGACAGATGGAGAATACAGAATGAAAGCGGGTACTTAGTTTTGGATTGTTTTGAATGGTTTAGATGGCAAGAAGAGTATTTGCCTCAATATCAGATTGTGGTATAGTTTATAGTTGAGTTTCGGTTGGTTAAATGAGCATTCAGATATAGGGGACGTCTGACATCATAAATATATACTAGTAAGTTAATCGTTACATTTATCAAACCCTATAAATAATTAATACATATATAAAGCCCTAGTTTAACGTCATTGGCAAAACCTTTTTAGTAGATAATAATATAATTTACTTAAGTTAAGGAAATACATAGTATAGCATTACTATACTATATCCTATTAATAGTATTATTATATTATAAGCAAGAAGGTAATAGAAAACCACATTATTAGTTATAGCAGGCAAAAAAAAAAGAAAAAGAAAAAAAACTATCTTGTAGAATGCTCTCAGCATACAGTTACTCGCCTCGTAAGCTAGTCTCGGGACTTTGAAGTAGAAGTCTAGCAACGCCGGTTAAGAGGGGCCATCTCTCCTCCTATCTCGAATTATAAACTGCCACTATTTACTGCCTAAAGACCCTGTTATAGCTATATTACAAACTGCAAGTATATTATTATCCTGGAGTCTATTATTAATTAAGTAAATAAATCTATACTTAAATTACTTACTTATTCTCTAGCCTATTATACTTATAAGAGTTTGCTATAAGTAGATTATAAGAACTTAAGTATTACTAGCACTGCTAATTAGTTAATTATACAGTATCTAAAAGCAAATAACTTTCTATAGTTAGAGATAAACCCTGTTTAATAAAGATATAAGGTATTAGAGATTAGCAAAGATATATTTAATAGATTTAGGATTATATTAAATAGCCACTATTCTGCCTAATTTAATAGCCGCTACCTAGCTAATTCTAATATTTCCCCTTATTAGATATTAATTAAGGCTACCTAGTAAGATAATACCTTAAGGGATTTAAGTAGATAGGATTGCTTAGGACCTATTATAGGAAGTGTAATAGTAGTAGTTATTACTAGTATTAAATATTAAAAAGAAAGAATATACTATTACTATTATCTTAGAATTCCCAATTAATCTAGATAAATAGGTTTTTAAATAAACTAAGGAGTAATATAGGCTCTTTTCTAGTATACTATTTCCCCCTTATTAGTAACTGCCTTATTGTTCTATACGTTCTTATTTATAGGGTTTGCATATTCGCTAGATAGAGTTAAGGGATAAGGCAGTAAATTATTTATAGGTATTCCAGCACTAACGGTCTAGTATTATATTTAGGGTTAGTATAGGAATAATATCATTTTATCTAGGAAGACTATACTAAACAGAAATTACACCGGGCACCAAATATCAGGATATTATTGCAGCACTTAGCAGAGCCCTATTTGTGGTTAATACTCTAGACTTTGAGCCAGGAATGGAAGCTTATATAGTAACTCGCACAGGGGCTAGTCATCTTAGGGAAAATAACATCTATTAAAGATAGCTTAGTTATATGTTGATTTGCTAACGGAACGAAAAAGAAAGTTGTAAAATAGATCAAAAAGAATAAGATCAAGGATCCGCAGGGCCAGGATATGGAATCTTCTTAGTAAAGCCTTCGATGTAGCACAGCCGGAAGGGCTAAAATACAATCTATAAATTAATCAACGACCTAACAGCTATAGTAGATATCATTCTGATAGCAAAATCCGCCAGCTCGTGCCGTTGTGGGTGCGGTTGGTTTGGCTGTATTAGTTCGGCAATTCTTGCGTTCAATTGGCGGGTGGCCATTTACGCTAAACGTGGACTAATGATTTTGCCGTATGGAGCCGGCTGCACTGTAATATTGTGTCTACACGGTGGTAGGAGGCTTGTTCTGACGAACCAAGCCAAGATGCTGAACCAATCTTAAACGTCCAGCTATTTGCTGTGGTAGGCGCTAGTTTCAGAAAGTTCGCCGTTGCCATGTCATGCCGTTGCAAAGCCGTATGCCTGACACCTTGTTGACTAAATCGTGCATGTGGAGAGCTCCCTGCATCCTGGTTCATGTTTGGTTAGCAACAGGTAAGAGGCTCGAGAGGGTTACATGCTAAATCTATGCAAACTGCGCAGCCGACGCCATATAACGCCGATTATGCAAGTCCGAATTACATCATCTAGGTCTATAACATCGCGATTCGGTTGCTCCCGGATTTACGGAGGCATATCTATAATTTTTAGAGGAATAATCTGAGAGCCTAGGCTTTATTCTATTATATCTGTATTTATTTACGCTAAAATAACCATAGTATGCCTATATAAAATAAAGCACAGACCGCAACGGTCTTGCCGCAAAATAACCTTCCTGTAGGTAAATTAGTCTTTATCTATAGGAAAGCCCCAAGCGCCAGTAGGGATGCAGCTAAGGGGCCCCCGAGTTACATTTTAAAGAGTTTGAGTTAGTCGCAATATCATACCCACGATATCGCAGTTCTTTCTAAACTCTGACAAAGCTATCTTGGAAGTTCTCAAAATAAAGGCACTTCTCGGGCAGGAACTGTCAGGACTAGAAGTCATTATATATAATGCGTAATTTAATATATAAGTAAATCAAGGATAATCTACGCTATTTATATCGTAAGCTGTTAACAATAGCTGCTCGTAACAATATAACAGTATAATGCACGCTCACTGATATCAGAAAATAGATATCATCAGCACTAACGATTACGCCACGTTTCAAGATATCATCGAGGGGCTCACGCTTCTTTAACGCCTACGTAAGTGGCTTATTATAACCAACCGATGCGCCACTTATACAGTACTGCTCATAAATCCAATCCAACCAAACAAAGTATCAAACAAATCAAAACAAATCAAAACAAATATACTAATAACTCGCTTCAAATCAAACAAAATATCAAATCCCGGATTTAACATACAATTTAAAATATCTGTGATAAAGTAATACTATGGGAATCGAAGGTGTTATCAAAAAGGTCTAAGTTGCATGTGACTGAGAAGAGCATCGGACCATCTTAGTTATACGGTGTCAATAATTTGACACATACCGTAGGTTAGCTGCTCACGGGTGGTGGGTGTGCTTACCCGGAGGTTTTCACTAGGCTGACTGAGTTATTGCAACCTCCTCTTGTAAGATATCAGCGTGCCATTTAAGTTGCATTGGTTTCAACCTTCCAAGTTCTTTATGAGCGACCTGAGCCGCCAAGTCTGACATGAAATAGGCACGTTTAAATACTCCGTCGTACCTATCGCCTGTAGTGTCTAGTGTCCATAATGTCTCGATTAGGCAAGCAGCAGAAAGATAAATTGCAAAGCGAGCAACCGCGCAGCTCGAGCCGGCGAGGATGTTAGAGACAGAGTTGTCTCGCTTCGTTCGGCGGCCTCATGGGGCCAGTCTGAGTGTTTTCAAACAGCGTTTTAGACGGATTCCTAAAGCTCTAGTTACCGGCCATCGACTTATAGACGCATTCGGGAACAAAGGAACCCTACAGAATCAGATAATAGCAAGTTGTCGTAACAGTCAACGCACACATAAGCATGATTCTTCGTCGGTCAGTAAGGATGCTGTGAGGTGTCATATTAGATTTGTAACTCACAGCACTTCGTGTCTTGTTTTTTTTCCCAGCTCGAAACGCCAACACCAGCGAGAAATACAGGTCTTGAAATACGGAAATGCCCCATATTTTGCATGTCGAAGGTGGCCGCAGCTTCTAAGCTTGTAATTGAGTACCTGGCAATGGCTCGGTTTTGTAAATGGAGGTGCTAACTAGGCATTCCGGGAGGAGCCGCAGTTCTCTATCCGAATAAGCGAAGAGAGCAAAAGACAACATGCGTCAAAATGATGACAGATTGCAGATTCGACTAGAGCGGGGTCTGTCATGGCGGAGACGGCAGCGAGCTTGGGCAGTTTTATATTTCAGTCCCTAAAATCACCAGCCCCATCCCCTTACCATATTTTCTTGGTATAAGCTTTCCTACCATCTGCTGTAAATCACTGAGTTATTCGCTCATGTTTGTCAATCTTGTCCCAGGACACCACTTGCAACGAACGACGTGCCTCACCGTCATACACGATTAAACTTGCATCATCGGCAAGCCAGAATACGACATCGACTGTACAAAGAGATGAACTTAGATCAGCCCCTTCATCGAGACGAGGTGGATCCCCCTACGAACCCCAATACCCCTCAGTGCAAGACCAGCCGTCGCCTATATTCTACCTCAGCGAGCCTCTGAACCCACAGGTGCATTTGCCTCTGCCTTGCTCATCCGCTTCGCCGGAGTATTGCTCAGAAACCACATGCTGTTTGGGGCCTTGGAATGAGCCGCCTAGCCGGCGGCATCGTCTTTGTATAGTGACGTGCCACTATTTCCGGTGGGAGAGTGCCAATATGTACCCTAAAGTGCGCTCGCATAGGCCACGGTAGTACGCCATCAGAATCTCTAGGTTGGCACAATTCTCCGGTCCACACAGTATAGAGACTCAAGCTCCAGCAACTTCATTTCTGCGACCTGTACCCCCTAACTATGGCGCAAAGTCTTGCTCCAGGATGAGTCTGAATCCTTTCGATGAATACTAAGGCTATTCAGGTACGGTATGCGCAGGCTATCATCGTGGGGGATGGAAGCTGTGCTGTAGCTGACGTATTCCTCACCACACCACACCTTGAATTGTTTTTGCAAGATGCTTAGGGCTTTTTTTTCTTTGGCATGTTATTGGTATTGCGACATTTCCATAAGGACGTTCATGGCCTGGCTGATTATCTTAGGAATATGAGAACTGATTATCGCGCCTCTTCCCAAGTTCTTGGTTGAGATGGAATCGATTTCGAGGTGCACAATGGCTGTTATCAGGATGAGATGAGGGAAAAAGGACGATGACCTGCGCAAGGAGTAGAGCTCGATCTGACACCATCTCCCGCAGCTGCCGGGTTGTATAAGCACCTCCATCGGGGTTACGGATCCGGCGTGCCTCCAGTTCGAGCTTTTCCTTCTGTAATCTTACAATAACCATCTGCGCCGATTTGGCGATAATTGCATAATCTAAAGAAGACTCTGCATCTTCTAAGATAGCTCTCGTTGGACTGCTGAGAATTTGAGGCTTATCGGTATCTCGTATCGAATTGAACTGTTATTTTTTTTTTTTTTGCTTTTCTTGTTGTAACAGGATGAAGGAAGTTGGGAAATCAAGGGTCGGTTTGCTCGTGAGCTGCTCGTCGTAGAGGTTCCAAAACAACTTCCCGGTCAATTGGCCAAAGATCTAGCTTTTCCCAGCCAACATATATATAACAGGCTCTAAAGGCGGCTTTTTATAAACGATTCCGCATACCCAGAACTGAAATCTCGATAACTGAAGTCCACAGCCTCCAATAAAGTCATATAAAGCACTTCGTTGTGCGCGCTTGAGATGCTGATAGACCCTAAGATCAAGAGGCTGAAGGAGATGACTTGTATGACTAGGGAGTTGATAAGGGATAATATCGAATATTGCACAATACCAAATGAATTGGGGATCCTCATAAGCTGACAAGCCATCCATAAGAAGCATTCTCCTTATTGGAAGATTCTTTCGGATTTTTTGGAGGCCCGGAAGGCGATCTCTTGGAATCAAGTTTCCCTTGTGATCTCGGGACCGTCCCCAAACCACTGCTCAATCGTAAAGTCATCTAAATCGCTGCTTTTTGCGAAGGTGTATATATTGAAGTGTTGTAACCACTGGAGAGCTCTCTGACTGTTATTAAATCCTGTTTCCGTCTGTGTAAGGATAATATCTTCATCTGTATCGACAAAAGCATATTATTCAAGCAAAGATTTCATCGCAAAGATAAGGAAAAAATGAATTGCTTGTCCTATGGTGTTGATCGCATGCACAGCGGTCATTGACTCCTTATTCCCCAGGTGAAAAAGCAACAGGCCTAGTGTTGTTTTTCCTGCGAGTTGAAAATAGCTTCAGGCTGCTGCCAATCCAGCCAATTTGTATAGGAGATTCATCGAAATTCCGTAGATTCTGATGCAAATTTCTTCTCTTATGACTGTGCCTTCATAACCCCCAAACCAGCCTTCCATGCGGGGGATATCGGTCTCTGCGCTTGCTCGTTGGATTTCCTTGACTTTGGGACGATTACACTGTAATTCCGGGTGCCCCCTATTAAAGTTCCCTACCCAGGCTTGTGATTGCCTCGTTTTTAGTTTTTTAGTTGAAATTGGCGAATGAAGCTGGCATAGTTGCGGATACAAGCTTCGGTCACAGCGAAAGCGCTGTTTTCAACATCGCGAAGATACTCAATGAGAGCGCGCTCTTCTGCCTCTGTGAGCGCCATTGGGCGCCCTCCTTTAGAAATAGATGTCTTTATCGTCGACAACGGCTTCCCTGCTTTCAGAAGACATATATATCGCTTCATAAGAGGCAGATTTGCGTGGTGTTGAGCTGCGATATCACTTTGTGAGAGAGAGGCTGGTGCGGGGCAATGACGCGTTGACTTGTTATAGATGAGCGGGCAAGCCAAGCGCGGGCGCCAGCTGCCGCATTCTTGCGGGATTTCTCCGAAATTGAAATCACTGGGAAATAAGGTACGAGAAATGATACAGCGGCAATTTAAAGAAAATCGGTCAAGGATTGAGACCGTTGTGATATATTGAAGTTAGGTTATCTGGTTAGGCTTTGCACACGGTTGGAGGTTACGGCGCCCCCCTCTTTAGAGGGGAGGCAAAACCACTTTTATCAACCCGCCGGGTATAGGCGCTTGTATCTCAGTTGATTGCTCTGATTGTTATATCTGATTCTTAATCTGATCTGACGAGAGCCCTGCTTCTGAAGCTTCTCGTTATAGATATCCTCAGTCATTGAGGCCACGATTTTATGCGAGGAGTCGTAGAACTCGTTCCACTTTTCCTGCCTTTAAGGATCGTTCTTATCTTAAGTATGTCCGAGCATAAAATATGTGTCTAAACTGCTCTGTTAATATGCCATAAGCATAACAATAAAGTTGACTCAGGGAAACAAGAAGAAACGGCATTCATACAAGTAAGGCAGCGATCTGTAAGTATCACAGATGGAAGAGCTACTCCATGAAGCTCATATATACCCCGTAACTGCCCAAGGACCTAGGTGAAGTCATTCTCTTTCTCGCCGCTAAGGGATGCAGATGCAACACAGAAGGATCGTTGACAAGCATCAATACCATCTATAACAAGAAGAGGCGTCTTGTACTTATTGGTCTTGTATGTACAGTCCAATAGAAGCACTTTAGGATATGATTTGAGGTATTGTAGTGATCTTCGGTGTGCAAATAGTACTACTGTAACTCTGCCACTCTCGTCAAGGCATATTTGACTCCAGAAGCTCTCATTCATTGTTAAGCTTATCGGCAAGGGCACGCATATTGCTTTGACCTTTAGCAAGCTCTCATTTGCCCCGTGCAATGCAATTGTAGATATACTGCTGCGTAGCAAGCATATCTGAATTCATATGTAAGTAGGATCTAATCTCCTTTGGCGCAACGCCGGCATTGGCGAATTGTTGGACTTTTGATGCATCGAGGCTTGATAGCTGACGATGTTGTGTATGTACTGCTTCATTGGGACTTGATTCGTGATTGTGTTTGCCAAAACCAGCCCCAGGACGATGCCTTAGACTCCATGTAGTCTTACATAAGCTTCCTTCGCTATGACAGATAAGGTGCATCCTGTATAACGTATTGCAGTCTCTTGCAGCCGTTTCTATGAGGTACGAAGGGGCTTTGTGCCACGGCTAAATACGTAGATAGCTTCAATTCTTCCACTAGAGGTCTTCCAACAGTTCTTGACTGAGAATGCATAGCCTGGGGGCGCTGCCCAAGCATTGATTGCTGTAAAAAGCTTCTTCCGTGAGCTGAATTTGCCCTCAGGAGAAAGGGCGTCATCAGGAAAGTAACTAGAAGCGTCAATTGGGTTCATTATAGATAAGGAAAGGCACAGTAAGTTGAATTGGTATCGCAGAAGCTGTTGATGGTTGAATTGAAGGGATTAAAATAAGGTCACGTATGCCTCTTACATAACAGATATTATTGGCACAGCTAGCTGTGCCTGTATGACTCGTCCCAGTACCCTGAGCATATGACGTCGCTGATCTGTCGACCTGGGTGCGGCAGGAGCTTTCAATCCGGCCCACGTCGAATGATATGCGAGCAATTAAAATGACTTGCTGTGAGTGGCTGATCCTCATTTCCCAAGGGTAGCACTACAACATTATTTTTACGCCCTGTCCGTCATCCATCGCTATGTTGAGCGTCAACCGTCGCTGCGGAGACATCCCTGATGGCATGTAGCTCATCATCCGTGCGTCATGTTGGCAAGGCCAGACGGGTACATGAGTAGAGCAGCCAATATCAGAACCACCTTGATATGGTATTTCGAACGAGTCTATTCATCTCTTCATAATGTCGTCCATGCGCGCCCTCATATCTCTCCAGCTCCGAACCCTTCTCCGGCCGCAAGTCCTTCGTGCTTCGCCGAGATTCATGCGAATCCAGGCCGCCGCGTTATCATCGGCCATCTCAGATGCTATCATCCAGGACCACCGCGACCTGGAAAAGTACTACAATGAGGTCATAAACTCTACTGACCATGACCATCAGCAACGTTTTGGGAACCAGTTCGTCTGGGAACTCGCGCGCCACTCCATCGGCGAGGAGCTGGTAGTCTATCCTGCTTTTGAGAAGTATATGGGCCCCAAGGGTCAGGAGATGGCAGACAGCGATCGTCAGGAACACCACAAGGTAGGACCTAGAATAAACCATAGATCAAGAAAAGCATATAACTTTGAAATTAGATAAAGGAACTTCTCAAAGAATTCCAGAACATGAAATCCACGGATCCAGACTACGTGCCGAAGCTCAAGGAACTCTGGGCCCAGCTCTGGCAGCACATCCAGGAGGAAGAGAAGCTTGATTTGCCGGCTCTTGAACAGTCGCTCAAGGCCCAGGGTGAGGAGATGGAGTTTTTGGCGAGAAGGTTCGACCACACAAAGAAATTTGTGCCAACGCGCAGCCATCCCAGGGCATGCGAGAAGCCACCGTTCGAGACTGTCATGGGTCTCATGGCCGCGCCTATGGACAAGTTGGCCGATATGCTGCGCAAGTTTCCAGACCAGAACAAGCTATGAGCTCTACGCCAGCAGAGTGGGGAAAGGTTGCCGTTTCAATTTGTCAGATTGACCAAAGTCAGTAATTATTAAAATATTTTAATATCTTTACATACACGGCTACTTCTCGCGCCTCAATCTCCTGCTAGCATGAAAAGCCACAAACCAGATCAACCGACTCGTAGCTCGGCAAAATGCCACTGGGAAACTGCCACTGTCCAACCTTACACACAAAGAGATCGCCCTCGTAGTACTCCGTATTCGCCTTTCCACTCCTCCAAGCCTTATCTTCGTATCGAAACTCTGCTTACACTTGGGTCAGTCTCAGTGACACCGTGAATGCTGAGTCTGATATCTCCCGCTGTCGGGGTTGCCGCTGGGAAAAATAGTCGCATACATCATTTGGGGCATGCCACCAGCTTGGGCGCCAATGTAGATGGAGCCCTGACCACGCCACTCCTCATCGTGGTCAAAGACGAGGTAGCCTTCATTGAGACCGTATGACTAAGGTGGCCTGTCTGCTAGTGGCTGGGATGTGGATACAAATGGATACAAAGTAAGGAGCTGTGCTCCTCTCGGATACATGTAACTTAGAACTAACAACACAATCAACCCGTCTTTGCTTCAACAGTGCCCAACCCATTTCAAAGCGGCAGAAACGAGGCATTTCGGCTCTGTGGAACATCTATTCCTCGCGGTGATGGGGTCTGTGATTATACGTTGCGTGCTAATCGAGGAAAATATTTCCGCGGAGCTACCGGTTATCATTGTCCAAGACCTGGTCACAGACCCGTGCTTTCACTCGTATTGTCGTCCTGGTAGCGTCGCCAGATTTTTTGCTGCTGTTCCTATTCGATCTCCTCGGGGCATCAACATCAGTGTTCTGTGCGTCATCAACTCTGTGCCAGGCACCAATTGGGACGAAACACATTCCACTGTTTTGCGTGGCCTGTCAAAAGCCATTATGGATCATTTTAGAAGACAACGGTCTTAAGAATGTCTAGAGGCGTAACATGCAAATGAGCCTTGATCTCCAGACGTTCATAGATGAGCAGAACCATGTTACTCACTTCCAATCCATTGAGTCATTATCATCAGACTTACACACTCCCTCGTGAGCTACCTAGTATATAGACCACACTTATTAGTACTTTCCTAGACTCTAGCTCACTAGCTATTAATAAAACTTCTTTATGCTAATAAAGTCTGACACGCGTTTACTTGCCTATTAAGAGACGTGATATCTTCGCTACGCTTAGATATCACGCCCTACGATCCTGCCAACATAAACCCTATAAAGATTTAGTTCACTCGTGGGGAAACACAATCATCACATTTTAATAGTGATTTCTTTATTATAACGTACGAGATAAGCGGGCGAAACAGCATACTGTGCAGCTAAAATAGTTTACCCTAGAGTATCCTCAAGCTTTAATAAAATAGCTAAAAATCTAAAATAGTATTTCTAGGCATAGTATAGTTATTTACACTTAAATATTATTTTTATAGACCTTTAGCTGTTTTGCTTTCTATATAAAACCTTATTATATATTATAAATAATAATATATATAATAAACAAGTAGACCAGATAAGTAGGTAAACTAAAAATCTTAACCTTTAAGATAGAAATTACTATAAAAATATAATAAATTATCTAATTAATTAAAACTAATTACTATACTCTTTACCAGATATAATAATATCTATCTAGCAGGTTCTTATATTATAACC
>JAAOAL010000217.1:0-17064 GCA_013186775.1 Fusarium dlaminii | reverse complement strand
ATAAAGTAAATAAATAAATATAAATTATAATAAAATCTAAGTTATAAGCTTAAAGTTTTAAAATTATATTTTAGCCTTATTAATCTAATATAATAAGTATAATTATTAAGCCTAGATAATTAAGATTATTAAAAGCATATAAGACTATTAGCTCAATCTGCAGTAGCTAGTAGTAAAAGGGAAGTGGCAAAATTAACATACAACAGCGGGCATTCGCTGGTCGTCACCGACCCAACTACTAATCCGCCGGTTAGTGGCTTGACTATGGGAGAGCAGACGGGATCCCGTATTTTCCACTACCTATGGTCGTATGTACCTACTGAAGCCTGTTCGTGGCCTATGTCTAGCCGCTGAAAATCCCATAATAGCGTGTAATTGTTCTTTCCCGATTTTGAACATTTGCAAACAGTCCGCCTTGGTCAGCAGCATAAACAATTCTGACCATGTTTCAGATAATCTTGTCATGCTAATTAATAACAGGACCTCTCTGAATCGGGCCATCAGAGCTTCTTTGTACTGGAAACCGTCCTTGGTGCAGCATCGGGCTGTCTCTCGCCATAAGTGTGGACGTTGATCGCTTCGGTAAGATGTGTTCCAATGGGTATTCTACCTCAATGGTTTCGTACACGAGTGGAAGTATGGGAAGGGGTTGGCTGAGTCCGACATACCTGTCAGGTGAGTAGGATGATCCCACACTGCAGCCCCTCGACCACTGAGTCTTTCTTGGCCTTTCAAAGTGTAAGCTCACGAACGCAGCGATGAAACCAACAGATTGCCCTGCTTCGCTTGGATATTTGCTAAACGAGTCGCTCATATTTTAGCTTGCTTCGGGTGGCTGGCCTGGCTTTGGGGGTGGAAAGTTCCAGGATGAAGAGACCCGAAAGGTCTCCAAGAGATTAATCCATTTCTGGTCAATCTTACAAGAACACTTGTGTATATGATTGGATTTAGTTTTGTATTCGCAAATGCACACAACTGCTTTTGCAATGTCTTTTGACCAATGATAGTTGCGAGGTATCTGAACGAAAGTCTGGCGACAACCTGTAATAGAAAGATCGGTGAAGGGCCCCAACGTGCAGACTTAGCGGCTCTTTCTTGACGCCATGTAAACCAATAAAGCCCAAGAGTTGAAATTCAAGGTAGAGCCCAGCTTGGTGTCCAGACTAATTTCGGCTTCCTTACCATTTTTCAACATCAGGTTGCAAGGCTATCTTCGTCTCTCCTCCAGCATTATATTATTAATTCTAGTTACTTGCCGCCTACTCTGTCTACTATGAATCTCAGTACTTCCATCTTGTCGTTCTTTCTCTCACACTATACACTGACTGTACATATAAAATGTTACTCGCCTAATGGCGAAGAAGCATTGAGCTTATACAAGCCATGTGGCTCTAACCGAACGACTTTCAATACTTGCTGCGATGGGCCTAACCTTGATTCCACATGCCTAAGCAACGGCTTATGCTCATCATCGAGTGGATCAATTGCACGAAATGCCTGTACGTCCCAGGATGGGTCTGGTTTCCAATCAGTCTGTCCTATGGGTAGCTAACTTATCTCGAGGTCCTACTCTGGTTTTAGCTGACCAGGACATCAGAACATAGCGAAAGTTGGATTTACGTAAAAAGGTACAACGATAACGAATACTGCTGCCGTTGTTCGCGCAGCTATGATTGCTGCAATGGGGAGACTGCCAATACACACTTAAAGAATCACGGCAAACACCAGTGGCAGCTATCGCTGGTGGCACGGTCGGAGGGGTCGTTTGCGTTGCCATTTTGTTAGGCTTCGAGTGGCGGTTCCGTCGCCGAAGGCGAACAGCAAGGAAGATCCTGGCAAAAAACATTGGAGATGACAAGATTGTTGAGGAAAACCAGATAGTACACCCTCGTTTGGTAGATGCCAATACTGAACCAGATAATGTACTGGTCGAGTCAGATGCGCTTTCTACCAAGACAAGCACCTTCCACCAACTGGCCGCCTAGATACCATAACTTACATCAGATTTATT
Organism: Fusarium dlaminii; assembly: GCA_013186775.1. Lineage (NCBI taxonomy): Eukaryota > Fungi > Ascomycota > Sordariomycetes > Hypocreales > Nectriaceae > Fusarium > Fusarium dlaminii. Next base: position 15,053 of record JAAOAL010000217.1, on the reverse strand, counting down.
ACCATAATCAACTCGGAGCTTACTACAATCAGGAATGTCACACAATATGACGGCTGCTATAGGGAAGCATTAAGACAACGAAATGCATGGGTCAGCGTCTCTAGTAACTAGTAACATTCTATCAACTTAGGAAAGCTTATTATATAAGAAGTTATTTAAATAAAGACTATTTTCTTTTTTAATATTTAACATCAGATTAGTAGACATATCATTTCGAACTTTGATACAAGACACATTTGTGATATATAGCAGTAGGATATAGCAAACTAACAAATTCTCAAAGGGCGGGGCTAAAGATTTACACTTAACATAAGAGTAGTCTATAATATCAGCTTAGAATCTCGTTGTTGGAGCACCTTTAAAGTACGGGGTGTACAAGCTTGTGCAAAAGGCTATATGTTATGGGTTGAGGGTGAGAGGCTCTGTAGTGCCAACTATTAGCAATGCATTAGGCGCAGGTAGCTTGGACAAGCGCGACTTCTAGCTTACAGAATGAATTAAAATACCTAGGGCTAGATTATACTCTATAATAATTATCCAAGTTACTTACGTGTAGGGTAATTATTAAGTAGGTGCTGAGTCAGAAAAAGTTGTGACTTTTTCTGACTAAGCCGCGACCTTAGTCACGTGCCTCTATCTCTAGTAACCTACTGTTTAAGTAACTTATTAATGTTTTCTGAGGCTGAGTCCAACTCACATCGTATAGGCGGCAGTTTTCTAGCCTTGGCAGCCGATAATAAAATGAACGATGGAGGCAAGTATGTGATTCTAGTTCATCTCGCCATATAGGTCTTTATCTTCAAGTTCTTCATCACTATCATGATTGCACTCCCTTAATATACGCAACGAGAGCCAATAACTATAACTACAGGTGTAAATATTTCTTGGCAATCTACTTTCCTCATCCTGCACAGAAGATAGTCCAAGTGAATCATCAAGCACTTAACAAAGCTCACTCATGTCGAATACGCGCCCTGACGATGCTATAGCATTCCCGCTAATAATTATCTATTGCGCCTTCGGGTGGGGATGTATGTATCGAAGCCTTTCGGGAGCTAGGGAATTGGACCGTTGGAATTCTGGAGGCCGGGTTTGTTCCTGGGTGTAGTCTTAAGGTTGTTTAATTGGCTGGTCAAGGTACGCCTGCCGCTTATCCAAGGGTAAACCCGAGGTTAGACCTTGAAGATTAGCTTATGCAGTTATCAATATTACCTACACTATGAAAAAGCCCTAATGTGTCTCAACACAGTTGCTTCCTTTCGCGAATCGACATTTATGAAATACCGATCTCCTTTTCCCAGTTTTTTATTGCTTATAAACCCCTGTTTTGTGGATGGTGATCCGATTGGACAGAATTATGCATGAGGGCTGTCGTTCCCGTCAGCTCCTGGAACCAGGGTCCAGGCACACCTACCCCTATCCGAGGGTGTGGTGCTGAGACATTTGATATATGAGTTATGTGGATGCGGTGACTGAGATGCGTTGTCTCCGCCATGCATGTTTCTACCGTACTTCAAAACCCTGACATGTTGTGAGGCTGTAAAAAAAAAAAAAAAAAAAAAAGGAGAGAAGAGAAAAGAAAAGTAATGAAAATGACATGAATCATCAGTGTTGCAGAATGCTAGTAAAGGTGGCTTGAGTAGATGCTCAGGTCAAACTAGGTGTTATTTACACGTATAAAATCTCATCCTCTCTCCTCATTTTTGCACCGTCCATCACCACCCTTCCATCTCATAACAGCTTCCAACACATTCTCAGCACACTTAGGCAATGGAGTACAGTGATCTTTGTTCTGATACGGATCCTTCTCTCTCTTTTGATAGTGGGCTCACCGTGGACACTCAGTCGTCAACGTACCAGCTGTATCCTGACACAGAGGCCAACCATTGGACGCCTCCAAGAATCCCACACACATCACCACGGGCTGCATTGCCTTATCCATTTATACCTATGTCCTTGAGGTATTATTATATCTACCAGTCCTTGGCAGCTTACGACGTCGTTTTCCCATACCGCACAATTATCAATACCCCCTCTCAGATAGGCAGCTTCTCTTATGAAGAATGGCCACAAAACCCCGCTGGAATCTGCTCTTTGACAGATCATGGATTATCCAACCAGCAACGCGATTCTGTATCTCAGCAAGTCAATCAAATTCCGCTCCAACAATCTTCAGACCAATGTCAGGAGACCGTCACTCCACAGTGCATTGCAGAGGCCTCTACTGCCGAAACAAAGGCATTGGATCGTCTATGCCCTAAGGATAGATTCCTTCTCGATTGTAGACTGAAAGGCATGGAATGGGAACCAATCACCGCCAGGTATAAGGAAAGGTGGCAAGAGACAACTGCTAGTGCGTTGAGAGCCAAATTCTGCAGACTCAGAAAACGACATCCGAACATCAACCGGATTACGAAATCAAGGAGCACAAAGGCTTCCAGGCGTTCTTGACGGGTGCCTTTCTGGGCCTGTTGGCAATGAGATGGATGGGGCACCCATGCCATTTACTTCTTAATGTTTAAAATATTTTTTTATGTAAATGTTTATGCCTTTGCGATCGAGCGTCGGATGTGATCCACAGGTTAAATAAATGCCCACGGAAAGTAGAACAATAAAGTATCTTCGTTAGGGGCCTCTGCAATGGTATGCAGCGTAATTTTAGAAATTTGGCTTATCCTGTCATGACCACCTACTGCAGATACATGATATGAGAAAGGCTTCGCACACTTGGAAAGACACAATGCCTATTAAAAATCACTAGCACTCCATTGCAGGAATAGGTACAAATCGGCATAAATGTAAAAGGTGAACACAGAAACCTTGGATGGGAGACTATATTTTGCAATAATGACAACTGGTGCTTGGAAATCGTGGTTTAGAGACACGCTTCTCCAGACCGCCACTACTCGTCCGGACCTGGAGAATTATGTGATAGGATGCCAGGAGGTCTCCCTGGTTCTGGTCTCCCTGGTTCTGGGTCGCGGACAAAGACGTGTGCAGGGCCGTGGAAGAGTACGAATTGCTTCTTTCCACCCATGCAGCTTGTTGCTAAGCAATTGGGAAAGGGAAGGGGTGAGCAGCTGTCGCTTGGCTGGAAGATGGGTAAGGGGAGAGGTTTCGGGCGTGGCTGTTATCGCCCGTCCGCCCGTTGGCTCAGCTGTGTCACGGATCTGACAGGATCCGCCCGCCGACAATCTCCACTAGCGAAGATAACGTTATATTTTCTCAGCTTGTCCTTCCCGCCGCATTCTCAGGTGCGCCAGCCACTAGCAAGTTCGTTGATGTGCGGGGTATCAGTCCATAAGATAGCAGGGTGCTAAAGAACCAGAATGCTACATTATGTGCTGATGTTCTCTGTTTGTGAGTCTCGTCTCCCTGTGCCTTTTGGACATGCTAACTGCCAACCACTGCATCAATTGTATTGCGAAGACTGGCCAACGGGTTAGTCCAGCAAAACGGTGAATGTGCTGGCGGACGAGCACGGAACAGGGCTGTAAATTGAGTTTACAGTGGGCCCCTGAGCAAACAGCACAAGGAAGGCTTGCCTAACTTGCGGGTCCCCTTCACCTCCGAGATCTCTGTCGATCTCTGAGATCAGGCTGTGGAAGCCTATCTAAGACTCTGCTAGAAAAACCCCGAAACCTTCGCCAATTGCGAAGATGGCTTTTGCGCTATGATCTCAGCGGTTGAGGCAACAAAGAATACTGCTGTCAAAGGCAAACAGTAGGCCTTATCCCCTAGAGTCCATTGAACATTGGGCATGCTGCACAAACGAGGGACATACGCTACAAGTTACATAAAGTTCCCGAGACCAGGAGCCCGACACGACGAGGAGCAGAAATTTTATTAATCCATTGTAAATGGGAAAGATGCTCCCACCTGCGATGTTTTGATGGCTGGACACGCGTTTTGTCCAACCACACATTATCCGCACGCGCCCCCCCTGTGATGGTAATGATTCAAGTGGTGCACGGCCTTGCTCGCGCACTGTCTTGTTTACCAGTCCCCGAAATTGAAGATTGCGGGAGGCCGACCATATGGAGGTAACAGCTTGACGCTGACCACCGCGAGACCCACGTGAAGCGGGCGTAGGTTCTCTGCGCTAAGCTTGTTCTATCCATGGCCACATCGCTTGAACATGTTCGGCATAGCGGCAGGATTATTGTCCTAGAAGTTTGTGGCCGGTTTCATGAGGCCGCTCGCCCAAGAATCGTCGATCTCGGACGAATGCTGTCATCTTCACGTCACGTTTCAACCCCCCGGGAAGGGATCCTAGCGTTGGTAAGATGATCTGAAAGGGCGTCATGTCGCGACACCCCTCTTTGTGTACGAGCGAGAAAAGGTTTCAATGGATATGCGTGACGTTGAATATTTTCAGTAGATGACGAGCGACCTGGTTGGGGATGGGGTGATGAGTGACAAGCTAGAATAGCGGCTGAAGGTCGAGCTGGAAGCGGGCTGACAACCGGGTCAACATTTACCAAAGCTCGCCAAGTTTACTTTGGCGCCCTGTACCCTTCGTGTGCACCGCTTGTACACCAGCTTTCGGAGACAGCGGCCCGGTTCAATAAGGACCTAGGCTACTTACTCCATGCTTGCGCGCCCGGCTCAACAAGATCATACTACTTGATGCGCCCATGAATTTGTTTTATACATGATGCAGTGTCTAAACTTGTTTCTTGTGAGATACAGTCGTCCTCACCGGCGGAATGTCACCACCGGACCCATATGAACAATGGCTAATGACTCATGGCGACCGCCTTTAGTCCTACCGACAAGTTTACCTGCTCTTGACTCATTGACTCGCTGGTAGGCCTGTGTAAGTGGGCAAGCAATCACCGGGCTTGCTCGCTGTGGCGTTTGTGCCAAGTTTTCTCACGCCCTGGTTGAAACCTTCCTGACTGGGTCCTACACACCCTTTGTTTTCTCAGCGTGTTGGAAGCGCTGAGAATCTTGTGGTCTACGCTACGGTCGTCGGGAAGCAGGGGCCATTTGACGGCGTTGTTGTCTCCATCAACTGCAAGTTTGCTCAGAAGGCGGGAGGACCGGCAGTGAGAGAATGAAACGTACCAGCCTGAGTGTCAATGAATGCTGTTCTCGTGAGAGCATGAGCCGATGATGACAAGACCATTCGAGACGAGAACAGTAACTCAGGTGATCTGGAATAGACTTCAGTGGCAGAACCTGAATTTATCGACGTTTCGGGAATAATGTGAGGATGCGAATTGGGGTGGAATTGCCTATGTGAGGCTAAAGCCACGAGTTAGCGCGCCATCGCGCGTCTCCAACATTCCAGAGCCCTTCGGTTGCGATGTCATGGGATACAGTCAACCCCGCCTTGTTCTTTGCCGCCGACTTCTCCCATCAAGCACAGAACGTATTTCGAAGCCCAGCTTGTGTCGATTCCATCATTATACATCCAGGAAAACATTCATCAGAAATCGCTTCTCACAGCGACGTCAAGCCAGCGACTTTCTTGCGCCCCCAGCTGCTACTACACGCGTCTCAGACCAAGTTGTCGACTCTGTTTGCAAACAAACGTCTTTACTTTTATGCACCGACTAGCCCAAATCGCTCCAAGTTGTTTGCCTAATTCTACGCATACGACAGATAACCCAATCCTTTCGATGCGCCCTTTCAATATGCGCGATATATTACCTGGCTGCGTCGAAATATGACCGCGCATTTGTCGATGTAACCTGCACACAAGATACCTGAGTAGCCCTCTTTACTCGCTCCAGCTTCGCATAGGCACACGTCGATGTCAACTCGAGTAGACCTCCACGCTTCAATCCTTCCACGACAGCTAGTCGCCACCATGCCATTACGCCCCTGTCCCCTCTGAGCAAGCATGAAGATCGATTACAACACAGCCGACAAAAAGCGTTTTCGATCCACAAACGCGACTGGTGACCAACGCCCTGTCCCTCATTATCCGATCCCGCTTCGAGAACAAACTCCTTTTAGCACCACTCGCTCTACGCGATCGGCTGATCAAGAGATATACACGTTCAACGGTCGAATCCCAGAGCGCTAGACTCACTAGCAGTCTTTGCATTACGATGCGAACTGATACACGAATTATACACCGGCCGACGATGTGTGGACCAGAGGTGTGCAGGTATTGAAGGATAATTAGGCTGCTTATTCGTCTCTTGTATCGTCAAAGCCCATGGACTAGCTGCTTGTTGGCCATTACACTTTGCATGATTGAGAAACAGCTGCCACTACAATGCCCTTCCTGTCGTGAACCATCTAGTTCGATCAAACTGCCCCAGAGCGAGCCCCTTCTGAGGATCACGGGACCCCATGCATAGCATCTTTTTATGCCTGCACCTTCTTCGCGATGTCGCCTAAACATTACGTCTACGCATTGCTTGACCCTGCGCTCATGATAGGAGTGAACAGTTCTTGTGGATGTTTGTTAGGAGACTCGGCAGTTATGAACAGCGACTCCAACGGATGCGTGTCCAGGGTACACTTAACACGAACTCCAACGTCGACGTGTTGCACAAAATGTATATAATGTACTGCCAGTGGGTTTTCACGCTACTGGGAAATATCAGAAGCTGTACATGTTTTAGAAGAGTTGCAAGACGCTCCTGAGCTAGGCTATTCACGTTGTTTCTCTAATATATACCTGACACGAGTTTTCCCAAAGCGCGCAATATCACACTCCTGTACTTGCTTTCAAAAGCCAAGACACAATCATCGCCTACTTCGGGAAATGCTCTATAACATACCCATAACGGTTATGCACGTCGGCGGCTCCGATGATGAATCAAGTCAAAATGCGACCGCCGCATTCCTCGATCTCAGAGAAGTCGAGCTCGGTGCCGACTGTCGTAGGATCACGGGATCGATTTGACTCTCCCTTTCTGCGGGATAGATGGATTATCATGCACCATTCGAAGAAAATTGTCATTCATCGTCCGAACACAGTAAATGGGCGTTTCGTTTATTTATGAAAGGATGCCAACGCCATTTAAGGCCTTTAAGGCCTTTCCCTTGAGCGGGTCTAACAAACTCCTTTTGTCTCTACTCAGGCTATTCACACGAAGGTAGGACTGGTTGAACATCCTGTATCGGTCTTGTACACAGTGCTGCAGAAGTGCGGCATTGATGCTTCTTGTCGGATGTGGGTTTAGAAGCTCAACACAAGAGTCTTGCAAAGAAGACCCAGCCATTGCTGTGCTCGCAGATGGCTGATGCATAGCATCGTGGCTGGTCCCAGAAGGACTTGGTTAAGGGATATATGTATCACCGGATTCAGACGACCCAGTCCAATTTTCCCATGGCGCTACATTTCTCTCATTACTGAGCTCATGGTCAATAGACTTACGTCTACTATCAATGCCCGGCTGAACTTGCAGGTTCCACATAGCAGTGTCCAGAGCTTTGGTTCGTGTGTCAAGACTATCGAACATGCTTTAAAGATTTCGATTTCTCTGCTTATCCCCACAGAAGGCTTTCTCGTACTGCGACTGCTCATGGTGACTGATAAGTATTAGCTCCGTGTTTGGCCTTTGTATAAGGTATATTTCGGGTACTTGTTTCACAATTGCAAGGTCACGTTTGGTATGCTTCCACCACTTCTTCTATTCTCCTTCCACATTTACGTGGTTGTTCAACCACAGGTCTTGCCCCCCCCTCTCAAACCTATCTGAACAGACCAGAGTAGTTAAAAGACAGAAGATAAAGGGACAGAGAATAGAACACAATTTGAACCATTTGCCTCACCAATTAAAGCAAAGGCCTGGTTCCACCTTATCAAAGACCCTTGCGTGTTCAGGAAAAGGATTTCCGGACATGTGTTGATACCGTGAACAAGTAGTATGGCCTTATTGGACTTCATTGTTTGTCACCGAACAGCATGGCTAAACATCTATCCCTCGTATTGAACTGCCTCTTTTATATGGGCTATAACTATGACGATTGTCCCATCAATTACCCATGGGCCTTTAGTGTAAAGCAGTTTCACTTCGTTTTATTTACATCGACCATCTATTATCGCACTACGTCCAAAGGTGCCACCATTACTCAACTCCGTTCATCAAACATCAACTCTCCCCATTCAACACGCCCCTAGCACCTTCATTATGAGTTCTTTGAAGCGCAAAGTCCAATGTAACCCACAGTTTGGCAAACTCCCAGAAGAGAATCAGAAGGAGATCATGGAGTATGTACAGCTACAGGTACAATTCTGCGCCGATATCGCCCGCCATTTCTCTATTTCTAATCCCGGAGAACTCAGCACGTTCCTCCAAGATACCTTTTCTTTTATGTCAAACGTTGTCCTGACAGATCAGAAGGTTTTGGGCGAGATCATTGACATTAACTTCGTCCCTCTTGAGATGCCTCCCAGCCCTGTACCGATTGATCTCGATGAAGTGAGTCGTCGCTTAGAGGTGGAAGCCCAGCGTCGATCGGAAGTCCGGCGTCGTCAATTGACCGCATGGCTTTGGTCTTGGGTTCCCTGGCATTTCACTACAAAAGAACCCGCAGCTACACAACAGGAAACCGTAAAAGGGACAAAGAGGGCTCGAGAGGATGACGACGATGAAGAACCTCCGCGCCGTCTTAAAGTTATTAGAAAGTGCAAATCTACAGCAGTTGCTAACAAACAGAACTGTGAGTCTTAAGAGAGGCATTGCGGTGAGCACGCTAACAACAAAGAGGAAGATAAATAAGGGCCGCAAATGTATTTAAGGATGAAAGACAAACACGGGAAAGGACCAATATTATTAGATTCAACAATGTTATTATAGCCGAATTAGGTCAATATTTGTGGTTGTTTTGTTAAATTAAAATAATTACCTTTCTTGGTGTATATACTTATATTTCCCCTCCTAGTCTTCTCCACATAGGAAGGACAAGTACAATTGTCCTGCTAATACATTACCATTAAGTAGCTACCCATGAGTGACTTCATCATTGCAACCAGCTCAAACGTACATACAGAAGTCTAATAACTCCCCTACTCGAAAGGCACCCTTTACGCAACGCAACCCCTGCGAAACCGTTGTCAGTCGCCCTATCTTGGAAATGCAAAAACGTCTGCGAGGGCAACAGGAACGGTGGAGGGAAAATCAGGACAAACCCCCTCTATTGTCAATGGAGGAGGAGGAGGGAACAAGTGACGAGTAAGACGTGATTACAAAACACACCGCGCCAGGGTCACCTCATCTCAAAAGCTCTTTAACTATAAATTATAGGAGCAGGGAATATAACGTGAGTAGGGCTCAATACATACACCACAAGGAACTGTCAACGTATGTATAAAAAGTGATTATGTGACAGGTTGACATGCCAAAGTGGCGAAACGTAATCGGCCATAACGAAGAGGCGCGATTGAGGTCGTGCTACGAGTGTTTGTTACTGAACGCATGCCCCAGCTCAATTACATTGCGTCTGGCAGTATATCTAGGACGTGAGGCTCTCAGTATCAATAGGATTTGCTGAATAAGGTGGTTCCTTGAGGTCGGGCAGATTGCTATACAAGATAATGACTCAACGCCAGTGGTGTGTTTATAAAATGGATATGGATAAAAGATCAGTGGCTGGGTACTGATCCTTTAAATATGTCTAAGCTGTGAGCAATATGTGTTATTTGAAGTTGATACTTGCGGCTATGAGTTTAAATCAGCATAGAGAAGTAAGAACATACACATCGCTGTGGGGTTGAGAATATAAATAAAACCAGCGTGATGAATTTACGTGATGAATTTTATGTAATAAACTCTACGCCATAAATGTTACCCGTATACTTACTTAATAACCGGTTATAATCCTAGCCATTGCTGGTACAGTATTGAATTATACAGCCTTGTGTTCCAGTCAATCTGGTCTAAGACAACAATGCGCCTGGTATTAGGATATTCATGGGGCCACCCATTTGGGATGATATTTCTTTATTCTTATGAAGACCTTGACCTTACCTAGCCATTTATGTAACGGGGAGCTGGTGAAGAAAAGCATTGTCTGACTTCGACGAAATACGATGCCAGATAAGCGCTGATGATATGATATGACTGTCCACAAAGCGAGCTGCCAAATCAGGCTAGCCCAGTCCTAATTATATCAACAATTGGACCGAATCTGATGAGCTTACGGGTATACGGCATCGCTTATACGGGAATTGCAGATCCCTCGTTGCTGATCTGATCCTTTCATTCTCACCTTCGGAATTTAAGTACCTGGCGCTCGAGACTTCTTCAACTACTACATATCTTTTATCTCTTCGTTATTTGGGTCCCTTTACGTAGCTCGCTTCTTTACTAGTATGTCTGCCATACAAGACGAAGTCTTCTCCGTATATGGTCTCTGGTCGAAGCGCCTGATGATAGTATCTGTGTCGCTATTCGCGCTCCTCGGCACCATGGCCACTAGCATGTATTATCCTGCGCTACCTACTGTAGCTAGCGATCTTGGCGTATCTATCACGGACGTCAACCTATCGGTAACAACATTCATGGTAATATAATCTCCGTCATTGGCTCTTACATGCCACGGATGCTCATGTAAATCCAGATCCTCCAAGGCATCGCCCCCACCTTCGTCGGTGGTTTCTCAGACTCTAGTGGCCGCCGCCTCGCTTACATCGCGTGTTTCTCGACTTTCCTTGCCGCCAACATTGCACTTGCACTACAGAACACTTACGCTGGACTGCTTGCGCTGCGGTGTGTCCAAAGTGCAGGCGCCGGTGGATTAATTCCTCTCGCCAGTGGTGTTATAGCAGATATCGTCGAGCCAGCTGAGCGCGGGTCTTATATGGCCTGGGCTACCGTTGCCCCTGTTCTTGGTCCTGCTCTGGCACCTGTGCTAGGCGGCGTCTTAACTCGGTATCTTGGATGGCATTCCATCTTTTGGTTCCTGGCTATCGCATGCATCGTGCTGGGTGTCTTGTTTCTCTTCTTCTTTCCCGAGACAAACCGTAAGCTTGTTGGCAATGGATCGCATGTGCCGCCACGTCTCAGTCAACCGTTCTATCTCTTCTTTGCGCATGGGATCAAACAGCAACAGGAAAGTTCTATAGAGCGGAAGCCTATGTCCTTCCCGAATCCTTTCTCGATCTTGAGGGTTGTGCTGGACAAGGAAGGGTCAGTGGTCCTTGCGGGCAATGGTGTCATCAACATATTGATCGCTGGTGTCAACACAGGGCTTCCGCCACTTATCACGAGTCTGTATGGTCTTTCTGAGGTGCAAACATCACTTTGCTTCCTGGCCTTTGGTATCGGCAGTGCTGTCTGTACCGTCATCACAGGCCGGCTCATGGACAGAGCCTACCGAAAGACAGCTGCTAGGCATAATATACCACTCAAGCTCGCCCGTCGGGACCCCAATATGCCTGTAGAGCACGCCCGCTTGCAAGTAACATGGCCACACATCGCCGCCGCTATCGCTGGTCTTCTTGGGTACGGATGGACGTTGAATAAACCAACCCATCTCGCCGGGCCCATGGTCTTCCTCTTTGTCATCGGCTACACCACTACTGCCGTGGCCCAAGCTCTGAACGCTCTCATGGTCGATCTTTTCCCTCAGGATGCGGCTACCGCAAGTGCAGCTAATAACTTAATACGCTGCGGCTTGGGTGCTGCCATAACTGCTGCCATCCAGCCTTTGACCGACGCCGTCAAGCCTGGTTGGACATATACCATCTGTGCGGGCTTTCTTCTGATTATTGTTCCTTTTTTCATTGCGTTGACTCGCTTTGGACCCGGATGGCGGGCAGGCCGGATCAAACAAGACACCACGGGTCAAGAAGAGGGGAGCGATGTTGTGCAAGTTATAGAAAGTAGAGAAGCGAAGGCAGCCTGAGCCTGATTGGTATAACTTGCAAGGCTCGCCGCAGCATACAAGAGGTGAAGTTGGGAGGGGGACGGTATGGTTGATTGCCGCCTATAAGGTTAAGCTTTAGGCTGCGAACGCAGGTGATGAATGAGAACACGATATCCTTTTTCCCAGTATAAGCTTTTAGTGGGGAGGGGGACTGTAAATCGATAGAGATATTATGCTAGGTACATTTCTCAGACCGTAAGCTACGACTCGATGTACTTGCTTGTTCCTCTACCCTTGTTGCCGCCGTGACGACCCTCACTATGTGGAGGCTGGCAGGTTCTTTTCCCATCCTCGTCGGCTTCACTATTCTATATTGCTTCTTCGGGGCCGGCTTCACTGCTATCTGGGCAAGGATGACCACCACTATTACGGACGACGCGACAGCCGGGCCGATCGTCTTTGGCCTGCTCAACTTCAGCAAAGGTGTTGGTAACGTGCTCGCGGGCACCATCGGCGGTCTGCTGGTTTACAACAGCAGTGCCCTACAAAACTCGTCTGCTACTGAACATCGATGAGTTGCTTAAGGAATACGAGATAGAAGAGGCGAGCGCTGCCCCAACTGAGCATGGTGCACGAGGGGCAATGGCTTAGTCAGTTGGATCTGTAAATCCAACTTAGTCATCATGGCATAATATCTAACCTAGACAGAGTAGTGGATATCGCGATCAGGGGGGCTCTCATACCCGCACAGCCGGCTGTGCGATTAGTGTCACGTGCTTATTGCACAGTCGGCTATGCAGATAAGGCCACATAAGCTTTTTCAGTCAATTATACACAGCCAGGAGACTATTAGTTAATTTATCTTTCTATTATATTTATATTACTAATAAAGTAATTACTAACTTTCTGCTTTATAATTTAACTTTATTAATATAATATTTACTTAATTAAGTAATATTAAGTCCTTAGTCCTTCCTGCTATAATTGAATTAGTAAGTCAGTGGCCTGATAATATTCTTCCTCTAGAGGGATTATATCTATTATAAGAAGCCCTCCTTGTAGATATTAATAAGTAGGCAAAAGCTTAAGGGTATGCCTTTATAATAAGGTATATAACTTATATAATAAATAGAAGATTATATATCTACTTTAGCTATAATTGCAGTAAAGGGAGATATATATTAATTCCTAATTCTAAGAGGAAGAGGAAGCATACTACTTAGCGCATAGGGTATAAGTTCTCTATAATAGGAAAAGAAAGCCTTTATAAAAATAATTAAAGTCTTTAATATTACCCTAATAACTATTACTCTTATTATAATTATAAGCCTATAGTTAGAAGTAGTATTATATATATAACTTACTAAAAGCTCTCTAATAAAGATATCCTTATAATTAAGAAGCTTATTCTTATTAGTATTAAATAATATTAAATTAAGACCTACCTACTGCAAAATATAAATATATTATTTATTAATTTAGACCTTATAAACTATATCTCCTAAGTAAAGCAGGACCTTACTAATAGGCAGAACTATATAATTACTTTCCTTTAATATCTTAATTTATAGGGCTTCTAGAGTTATTACCTTATTAAAAAAGACTCTTAACTGCAATTAGTTATATTTACTTACCTATACTTAGTCTAATTTACTAAATTATATCCTAAGGTACTTATAATTAACTATATATATAAGACTAATAAGTATAAGATGCCTCTTCTTAATATAGTTAGTATTAATGCTATAGGAAGCACTTTCTGTATTATATTTATATATCTTAGTAGTAAGGATTTATATATCTTAGTGGCAAGGAAAAGGAGGACTTTACATAGGCTTTTAGGGCGTTATAAGATTTATATAATACTAATAATATTCCTTAACCTATAGTTATATTAACAGATTAATATCTTACTTATATAAATATTACTATATCCCTTCTCTACTTTCTAGTAACTAAGGTTATATTCTGCCTTTAGTATATTAATAAGGTAATTCTCTCCTTCTATATAAGTAGCTTTATAAAGGATAAGAATAATAAATAGAGATAAGAGGCATAGAAAGAGTTTTTTAATAGTTAGTATAAGCTTATAGCCTTAAAGTTATATACTATCTATAATAAGAGACTAAAGGCCTTCCTGCTTTAGTATACTTATTTATATCTAAGGGAGGTAAATTACCTTCTCTTAATCTAGTTAAACCCTTATAAAGAAAAGTTTATAAAGGCATTTATAAATAAGTATTTATATCTAAACTAATTTATTATATCTTAAGTAGAAGATATCTATTCCTTACTTAAGTCTTATATAAAAAGCTTTAAGGTTAACCTATTTAAGGCTTTCTAAATTATTAAGCTAGTACTTATAAACTAGCTGGCTTTACTGAAGTCTATATAGGCTTTAGAATAGATAATAAGACCTACTTAGTGTACTTATATATTATTAGGAGCTCTATATAGCCAAGTCTGTAGTTAGATATTATATAAGGCACTAATTGCAGTTAATATATAGTAAGAATAGATAGAAGAGAGTCTCCCTATATATACCAGGAGTTTTATAAAGACTATAGGTATGCCTTATACTTATGCTTTTATACTGCTAATATAGGGAAATATACCCTTATTAATAAGCTATTTCTATTTATATTAGTATCTCTAGTAATCTGCAATGCTGCTACTTATATTTAAGCCTTATAAGGTTAATAAATACTATATAGCTTTAAAGTTATAGCTAGTATTAACTATATAGCGAGATTTATATATATTTAAAGGAGTTAAAAAGGTATTACTTCCCTTAATATTAAGGAAGCTATAAACCTGCTCTTAATATTATAAGTAAGGTTATAATAAAAGGTTAAGAATATGCCCTAAAAGGTATACTAAAATAGTAGTAAAGCTTAATACTATAGAAAGAGAAGAATAAGATCTTATTATAAGGGATATTAAAGATATATAAAGTAGGTCTATATCTCCTGCTATAGCTATAGTTATAATACTAAAGGAAAAGCTGCCTAAGACTTATTACTATCTCTAAGAGGGGGTATATTATATATATAAAGAGTATAAGGTATCTTATAAGGCGTGGTTTAACTAGTAACCCCCTGGTATCTCTCTTACTAACTGTAACTATAGGGAAGCTGCTAGACTGCCTTTAGATTATAATATAGTCTCCTATTAGTAGTGCTAGGAGCGAGAGTAGATAGGGCCCTTTATTAAGCTTTATAATAGCAATAAGGATAGGGACTAGATAAAAGAAGAGATATATAGCTAGCTTAATA
>JAAOAL010000216.1:0-17179 GCA_013186775.1 Fusarium dlaminii | reverse complement strand
GCTTTTCTTATATATTAGTATTTCTCGAAAAATCTAATAGCTATATACCATACCTATAGGAAGTCCCTCTTAGTAAATTACTATCTATACGTTAAATATAAATATAATCTAAGCCTTATTTCCCCTAAGTAGCTTTCTAGCTGCCTTAATTCTCTCTTTATCTTTTAATTCCTTTAAGGAAGATAGTACTATCTTCTCTTACCAGGTAACTAAGATAACCCCTATAGGGAATTAAGCTATTATATAAGTAATAATCTTATAATTAAAGAGAGTAAGCTAGATAAGAAATTTACTGCTAAGTTAATTAAAATCCTATATAGGGATTAATATTATAGTAGCCTAATAATATTACTTAAGGTCTTTATAGCTACTATTATTTTATAAGGTTACCTTATATACTAATATAGCTTAAGGTATAATTATAACTCTATTAGTATAGTTCTAGATATATATTTAGTTAGGATATTATTAATAAAAGACTAGTCTTATTAGAGCTGCTATCTTAAAGATCTAGGGTATTTATAGTATTAAGCTAACCTTTCTTAGCCGAGGGATTAGAGCTTTTTATATGCCTTTAAGGCCGATTAAAGAGTTATTATCTAGGTTTTCTTCTTATTAGCTTTATATTATAGTAATTAGTTAGATATTATGGTATAATGTCTAAGTTATTATCTAGATGTGTTATTTGCAGTTAAGGCTTGTGGCTAAGAGCTTAAATCAGCAGATAGAACTTAGTAGAAACTAGCGGTCACAGACTCAGGAAAAGAATAAGAAGCTGAAACCAATGCCATAATACGCAGCAGTCTAGTATGGCGCAGAAGTGTTACAACCCTACTGAACTACTTAGCTCAATTAGCGTTGTCGTAGGTTATACTTTACGGGACTTAAAAAAATAAGGATAAGGATAAAAATACAAATAAAGGACTGTTTCGGTTTCAGTGGAATGTCATTTGGCTTAGGTGATTGGCCATTCTGCTTTCTTGGCACGATTACTGCCTCAGTTGAGATGAGCTGTTTCATACCTAAAGATATACCGAGGGTTTTGCGGGGTTCTCCGAGTCTCCAGGCCCACGTTTGGCAGTAGGGATTAGACCGTGGGGAATCCAAGCGCCGTCGTTTCGGCATTTGGCAAGCTCAGGCGATCCCTGTTAGAATTGATCAACGTAGCGAACGCTTATGCTAATAAGGTTAAAAAAAAGAAAGGAAAAAACAAAGCCTAGGCGCTCGGAGTTTCAACTACTCGTTGGAACGAGATATCAAACGCTAGGGTACTACGGAACGGAAGGGTACGGCGGCTGCCGTGCCTGGACGACAAATTGAGAGTACTTAGTATCCATTCTCGCGTCCACAAACTTGGTAGCTCTTCATATCTATTTTATGGGGTTACAGACGGGTAGAGGTATTTTTAGACCTTGCATCTATCTCAAGCCATGAAACAGCTCAAACATCACCGACAACGTTGGCTGGGGATGCTTATCAATTCTGTGACTTAGGCTCATTACTATTCCCAAATAGGTTTCTCGAACAGTTTCATGTCCTCAGGGCTGTTAATTTGTTTAGATGTTGCGTTAAGTATAAAAGCACGTAGTCTCCCTGGTGTTTGTACTCTTCATATCACGTCCAACTCAGATTAATCAACAGTCCCAGTCTTAGCATAACTTTCCTAACACATTCTTCTCTCAATGCATCCCACTATTTTTCTAGCTGGCCTGGCTGCGGTCATCCCTGCTACCCTAGCAGAGGAGCTCCGTGCAGACGATGTACCATCCGCATGCAAGACAATCTGCCAGCCCATTATCGATCTCACCAATACATGCGATATCGACCCCAAAGAAGCAGATAATAATAACGATAAAAGAACCAAACTGCGACTCCGTGAAAGAAACGAGGCTGAAGAGAGTATCGAGGCGAACTGTATTTGCACGAATAAGAGCTTCGACGTTGCTGCCGTAATGGCGCTCTGCGCAAGCTGCATGGTACAGAATAGCCAGGATACAGAAGGTATAAACTCGCACGCTCATGGATTGCTTGATGTAGATGGCTAACACTCGGAGTAATAGATGTCGATAAGATTATGTCGCAATGCTCCTTCACGTCTACTTCATACGTGCGCTCAGCTACGGCCATAGTCTCAGGCATTCAGGTTCAGGCAACGAAGCCAGCCACGACTGTGACTAGGCCTTCTGATTCTACTTCCACGGCTGGTGCGTCGTCCTCCACTGACTCGGCTGATAGTGGCGGCGGGAAGATGGCCGTTTCTATCATAGCCGTTGCATGGGCCGGGTTGTCATTGCTGTTTCAATTCTAAAGAAGGTCTGGCGGGTTGTCGGAAGTGGTGTCTTAGTAGTAAATAGAATTAAGTTTATTAGCTAGGTAGTTAATTTTATTTTACCTATAGTGGTAATAGCATTATAGTAAGGTCCTCATTAATTTTAATAATTACTTAAGTAATTAGCTAGTTAAACTAATAATATTGTATTATTTATATAAGATTATTTATATTAGCTTTTTAAATTTTAAATATTATAATAAAGTAAAGCTTTAATTTATAAATAAATTAAGCTTTCTCGGCCATTATATATGTGTCTTTCAATACGCTATAGGTCTGGCGATCTATATTACAGCACAATCCAGGGTCATAGCGGTGGCTGAGTTTAGCAACAATCGAATGAGACAAATGGTTACTGAAAATCTTTAATTGGCTATAATGTATTAAGGAGCAGAGATTTTTAAGTAGGAAGCTGAACTAAGCGATGATCTTTTCCTATACTGTGGAAATGGGTAGCGGTGTGTCTTAGTTGAATTTAGCTTAAGGGTCTTAGCTCTATAGTAGTTATATTAGCGTCTTGATAACTATGCCATATAGGGCATAAGGAGAACCTATATAGAGCAAATAGCGCCCTTGTAGAGTGGATTGTCTCAGTTGACGTGGCTATACAGCACGGCTCGAGGATAACCGAAATCAAGGTTGAGATGTGATTTATAATAAGGTGGCTAAGGGAGGAATGTTATGTTTTATGTAAATAGAAAAGTATAAGTAGCTGTCTGTCGCTCGAGACGCTTTCCACTGTACCTCATCTCTGCATCCTTCTCTGCATCCTATCATTACAACCTTAACAACAAACTTCAAATCCTCAATTCACTACTCGACCAATCAGCAAAACTGCAATATATAACTGCAGCAACAACCTTCTACTTCTACCTCTACTATCTATCCTCACGCCATTATGAAGGCTGTATTTTTGATTGCGATAATGGGGTCTAGTATTGGGCTAGCTAGTGCAATAGGCTCGGAACCTATTGATGACCCTGCATGTCCTGCCTCCGGAAATTGCGCACAATATCCAGGAGGTGTTGGTCTTGGTTCTCCAGGCTGTGGGGTTGTATGTGAGGACGGGAAGTGTGTTTGTACTGGCGGATGTAAGATGTTCGCGCCTCTAGTTCCGGGTTACATTGGCTACTGTGACCGCGATCTGCTGTGATTTGCACAGTTGGCAACTGAAGCCTCTAAGCGGCCAGAAACGGGAAATAATACACGATCTAGGGCATCAGGAGACCATATAAAATATATTTGGCAAATACAGATTTACTATTATTGGTAACGCGGCATATGCATAGGGTTAATAGCAATGCGGAATTTAATGCAAATTATTGCAGACTCTGGTGAATTATAATATAAGCCGAGACTCTTAAGCTTTTGGAGCTGACTTGGCCGTAATGTGACAATAGCATCAGTGTATGGCATGAGGCCTGTTATATTGATAAAGTTGGGAAGGCAGAAAGAGGATCGGATACCCTCTATGAAGCCGCATGTAGCTAAGAATAAAGAGAGAGCTTAATTACTGCTTCCTTCCTCCTAAAGTTTAAGAGCGCGGTTGTCTACATGGTTGGCACGCGTTCTCGGTTACGCACCTTGACGCCAATCAAGTCTCCACATACCAGTAACGACTTAAATGGAGACTAAGCAGCCCTTCAAATAATCCTCCACGAGTTTCATCTTCAACAGAGGCGCCATCATGCCCACATATCCATCAGGTCTAATAAGAGCAGCAACACCTTCATCCTTTGAGACACCCAAAATCCTATAGACGTCCTCCTTTAACGCTCCATAAGTCCGCATCTCGGCATATATCTTGACTTCTGCTGGTAGATCCGTCCACTCAAATCGTGTCGTGAGTGGATGCATTACAACGAGATTGATGGTGCCCTTGGGGAATTTCTGTAGGATGTTAAATGAAGACCTTAATGCCAATTGAGAAGTTCCGCATTTATCAAGCAGGTTGTTGCTTGTGAATACGATCATATGGTAGCGACCATTGGATGGCAATTCTACTGACAAGTCAGCCCGGGGTTTTCAAACTCTCGACGGGGTTATAATACGAACCATCGTGAAGATGTCGAGCAGTAGCATCAGCATAGCGCTCCACCTCAACATCAAGAAGTCTCCTTCCCGGTGTCAATGCGCCTAAGAGCGGATCTCCCCGAAACATGTTCGCATCCAATGGTCTGATCAGTTTGTTCTCTTCATACTGAATACCACAGCCACTGGCGAAGCCACTTCCGTCACTGAAGAATCGAAGAAACTCTGCGCGAGTGAAACCTGAGGTCTCAGTATCTGCGGAATCAGTTCGACCTGAAAATAGGTGCGACAACTTGGCGTCGAACTCGATGAGTTGATGGGCGATATCTACGCGTTCTGAGGAAAATGTTTCAAGGATAGGGTCCGCTCCGGAGTCGCGTATAGGTGTGAGGCCGTGGATGTTATAGACAAGCTTCCAGGCTAGGTTATATGAATCCATCATTGAGACGTTCATGCCCTGGCCAGCCTTAGGGCTATGAGTATGGCATGCTATACAATATCAGTCCTGTTTCAGGGATACTCGATCAGACTTACCATCTCCAACGATAAAGACCCTTTCTATACCATCAGGCGTCTTGGAAGAGAACCTAGGGGCCACCCGCTGGCCAATCTGATAAGCTGCCCACCAATCCGCCTCTGTTCCCTCCTTGATCTTGATCTGATATGGCGTAAGGGCTTGCTGTGCCTGTCCAATGATAGACTCCAGCGAAACAGCATCGCGTCTTTTCTTATCAGCAGATTTCTTATCTATTCCAGTATCACTCCTCATATCGAAATCAGCAACTTGCACATAAAGGCGAGTTAGATAATCGCCAGTGGCAATCTGTTCTCGTGGAATGATCATAACAGAACCAGCATCTGAGTGCACCCCACAACGCTTGCGGATATCAGGGAAGTCTGTATCGAGGACGACATCGCATACGCCCCAGATGTGATCTGTTGTCTCGCCTTTAAGTTCTAGGCCCATGCATTTCCGAACTTTTGAGTGGGCACCATCTGCACCGATAAGATATTTTGTCCGAATGGTGTCTTGCTGGGTAGTTCCGTCTGGAAGGCTTTTCTCATACTTAACTATAATGGGGAAGTCGGCATTGGAATCATCGAATGTATATTCTAAGAAACGATGAGATCTGCGAACTGTATCTCTGCCTGTATAGAGATGAAGGTTTGTTTCAAGGATTCGCTCAACGCGACCTTGATGAATGGTAACCTGGTAGTTGTAACGAGCAGGAATAAGAACATCAGGTGCAAATCTGGTCCGTTCGATCCACCTAGCTTTAGAACTATTGCCATTCGCAATAGATTGCACTGGGTTCCAGAAGGCAACCTCGCCTATATGAAAGCCCTCGCTGAGGATCTCACCTGCTATTCCTAAACTCTGGAAAACCTCGAGAGTCCTGGGTTGAATTCCATCTGCTTGACCTGCCTTTAATGTCTCTGGCTTGCATTCCATGCACAGAAGTGAGGCTTCACTAATGCCATATCTTGCGAGCAGTAAGGTGAGAAAAAGGCCGCTAGGTCCGGCCTGAAGTTTGCGTATAAGAGAGAGTGAATAATAGTACTATCAGGGATTGTGACTTACACCGATGACAACGACTTCCCGATGCTCCTCGGAACCTTTAGACAAGACCGGACGCCGTGAGAGTCTAGGTAATGGCTGAGCGCGGGATGGCTGGATTCTGGCGTCCCGACCCGAATTGGCGCTATCTTCAAAGATATGCATGATTCAGAAGCTCAAGATGATGTCTGTAAGATGGTTGATATTGCAAAAGTGAATTGTTGAACTGTCTCTCCTCTAGCCCCTTCCTTCCAATATATATATCTCTCTATTAATCTCTGCACCATGATTCACCATCCACCGAGTCCAATTGCCGAAGCGGGGTTATTCATCACTAGGCCTTAATGTATCATTATCCCTGAAGTCCAGGTAATATTTATTTGTATAAATCAATGAATCATTGCGACTTCGGGATCATAATCATGCCGAGGAAACCTGCCGCGGCGTCGCATGTATGCCAGCGGCGCCGTGCAAAGAAGGCAAAAGGCGACAAGAAGCCAGGGTCTTCCGCCTGTCGGACAAAAATCCAGGTAGTTATGTTATGATCTACAATTAGATGCCATGTTTGGTGGAATATTGAGTGCATGAAGCGCGAATTCCCGATGCCAATGCTGGATTTGGTCTCGTTTCTCCACACAATTAAGTTTCCTGGCTATCTACACCTACACAGATACCCGTCCAAATCCGGGGCAAAGCTCAGGCGGGTTACGTACGTCAATACGCAATTCAGCTGATCTACATATACAGTGGTCATTCAAAGAAACTCAATATAACCAACCCCGCGACATTCCCCCGTGACATTCCCCTGCGACATACCCCGCGAAATTACCCCGGGTTCATCCTAGCGCTCTTGTGGTCTAAACTCTAATAAGCGAAGCCACATCTCCTACCCGTCCTAGCCGTCCAGGCGACTGTGGGCCCCAATGAAACAAACTTGGCTTCAGCGAACATTCAGACTACATACACCAGTACACATCTCCCACATAAAGAGCGGGGATTCAACAACATGAGGAACATTCACTAACAATATCCATCACCGTATTCTAAGTAGAGCCACATCCACATATGTTTTTTCATATGTACAATATTACCCCTGAATGATTTATTAGTGAAGTGGCTAGTTGGTTGTGAGCCCTAATATTAGACTGTAAAGGTTTAATTGGCTAATACTAGATCCGGTAAGATCGAGCTAATAGCCAAGGGATAGCAAGGATTAGGGATCCACTGATACATATACGGTAGTAACCAGATTATTGACCATTGTTTCTCCCCCCACAACCCGCGAACGAATATCTATCATACGCCGGCTCTTTATCACGCACATCACTTTGACTTTCGCACATCTGGTGGAGCCGTCAGGGATTCTGCATCCACGACGTAATAGGTGTGTTAACTAAGCTATTTTCTATACTTGCCATGCAGGTTTGAATCAGCTATCTAGGTGGCCCAAGTACGGCAAAAGGCCAGACACGTTCCGATTTTGCCCCGACTACCTCGATTACATACTGATATTTCACTCTATCATGAGGTGTAGATTATTAATGCCTTTCAGGAACATGGTCGTTATGTATGTGAAACGTTCCGTGATGATAAATCAGCCAAGAAGGGCAATCAATCGTACGCGAACTACATCCGGCAAGAAGAAGCGGCAGTCCATTCAGAAGGTTTAACATTTGTGGTCCATGGTCCACGGCCTTGCCCACTCCAAACTTTCACGGTTATGATAACGGCAAATGCCAATTCATTTTCGTACTTAACGTCACGACCTGCGCGCTTAAGATCAACTATTCTCTCTTCCTACTCATCTTTACCTCTATCTCTAGATACTCCAGATCCAAGCATTATCTACACTCAAAATGGCCTCAACTGGTACAAACGGCGCCAACGGCGCCAAGGCGCAATCAAAATTTGATCCCAACTTTACAGACCATGTCGTCAGCCTTATGAGCCCTGACACTGAGCCCCGCCGGCGCGAGATTCTTGGTTCTATTATCCGTCATATCCATGACTTCTGCAGAGAAGTTGAGCTTACTCAGGACGAATGGATTATTGGGGTTAATTATATTAACTCTCTTGGCCAAGCCTCTGGGAAGAACCGTAATGAGGCATGGCGTGTCTGCGATATTCTTGGAATTGAGTCGTAAGTTTCCTAATTAATTATCCCCCTTGAAATAATCAGTCGCTTATTATTGCAGTCTCATCGATGAGATTAACCATAAGGTTGTTACCGATGAGGGCAAGTCCCCTACATCCTCCAGCATTATCGGTCCCTTCTGGGTTCCTACTGCCCCCTTCCGCGAGCTCGGCGGTAGTATTATCCAAGATATGCCTGAAGATGGTCAACTTACATTCTTCCATGGCGTCATCCGCGATATTGATACTGGCAAGGCAGTCCCTAATGCCATCTTCGACACATGGCAAGCTAGTACTAACGGCAAATATGACGACTTTGACCCCAACCAATCGCAGTATAACCTTCGGGGTAAATTCCGCACTGATGCCGACGGAAAGTTTTGGTTCTACTGCCTCAAGCCTACCGAGTATTCTGTTGATACAACTGGCCCTTCCGGCGACCTCCTTAGGGCTATGGGCCGTCATGCTTATCGCCCTGCTCATATTCATATGATGATTACTCATCCTAATTACCTTACTCTTACTGCTCAGCTATATGCTAAGGATGATCCTTATCTTAGCACTGATACTGTTTGTGCTGTTAAGGATGATCTTATCCTTAACTTCCTACCTGCTAAGGATGATCCTAAGGGCGCTAAATTCGATGTTGAGTATAATGTCAACCTTGCTTCTAAGAAATACAGGTCCGATATAGCCATGTCAATGGAGCACACCAACCAGAACAGGTTTTAAGCAGATGAACAGGAAAGGGGAGTGAGGATGCATATACATAGCATGCAATAAGTGGACTTTAGTGTTTGATTAATGTATCCTATGACATCTTATAGGTTTTCAACACTTAATCAAGCTCTCTATTTATTCTTGACTAAAGATGGCTTCATAGAGGCTATCTGATTTTAGGTACTGTTAACAGACGATTTAAGTTAAATCGCATACCAAAATGGTGTTGTGTCTGTGTTTGTGGTCCCAATCTAACTCTTCTTGGATGACTGGAAGGTTCTAATGCAAAGGCTCATAAGTGAAGAGAATATGAGGGTTTTTTTTGGTGTCTCTTTTCGTGAAATCCCTATAGTTGGTGTAGCATCTCGTCCCGGTTATAGAAGAATTCCTTTGCCTCGCGCCTCTGGTTTACCTGCTATTACTGTTTTGGGAACAGGTCATTAGACTTATTAAATATATAATGCTTGATATTCAACCGTAATAACGTTTAAGAACTTGGCAATTTTCCTGCTCTGCATACCTCTATTTAACATAAACCTATATATGCTCCTCGACAAAGACTGCAATCTTTAACACATACCTGCCATATGTGCATGCCTGCTTAACTGAAAGTGCAACATATACAATCTCGTTCTCAGCCTCATTGTTCCAGGATGATACCGCAAGCCACCACTGTTTACCGAATTCCAGGAAGGCCTCAATGAAATGATTGACAATAATGGCGGTCTTCTTCTTTGATTCCACCGAGTCATTGATGTTCTGTGTCAAAGCAACACAGAGCATTGGTACGGACATGACTGCTGCTACGCTGCCTTTCCATCTCTTGATTGCGGGTTGCTCGACCTTCTTGGCCTTGCCAACAATCTTTACGACTGTATTGGCAGCAAAATTTGTTACCGTGAGACCCCATTTCTACACTTTATTAGTGCTATCTCTTCACAATCGGGGACCGTGACTTACAGAATATTTTGTAAGCTTTCCAATCGTTGCTGTATTAGCCCTTATTTCATCGAGAGGCCAATTCAGAAAGCAGTTGATGGTCTCGAAGGTGAGTGAAGCCGAGTTCACCACATTCATAATACCGGCGATAGGTCCAACAGGAACTGATTCTAAACCCACCCCTTCAAAAGCGCCGTCTGCCAACAAGGCAATGGTTTCAAACTCTCCATAAACAATCTCCAAACTTGAAGACGTTGCCAAGCGAAAATCGGAGATGTCATTAGCTAGAGCAACATCTGCAGTGCCCGAAACATGGTCATGGAAAACGTCTTTGGTTAAACGTCCCTTGCGTTTGGGCGGAGCTATCTTCTTCTTAGCCTTGTATAAAACTGTAGTAGGGATGGCGAGTACAAGAGAGCAAAGACCCAGAAGAGACAGAGGTCGACCCCGAGCAACAACATTCTCCCATAGCCAACCAAGGACTGGAATGTCAACTGTCTTGTTGCTTAAATCCTTGGCAATACTGATACCTAAGGATAGAGCTTGGAACAGAAGTTCAGCGAGAATCTTAAGCGCATTGATCATGTCATCCACGAGATGGACAGATATCTTGCCCATAAGGCTTTGAATATCAAACTTGCCCGAGGTAAAGAAGTTGAACAAGTCGCCCGCCAGATGTCCGCCCATTTTGACATTGGCTTCAATCTCTCTCTGAAAACCATCCCAAAGTTGGAGGATTTCTTTGTCAGAGGAGTCTTCCGGCCCCTTCATCCCGCCGTCATGCAAGACGGCATTGGTGGTGCCTCCACCGTAGGTAAAGTAGTAAGTAGACCAGTTATAAGCAACGCTGGACTTCACTTGGTCTTGGGTGGTATCACTCGGTGACTGGACATCCGCAGGTGATGAAATCTTTTTGGATGCCTCCTTGGAACCGTTGTAGTTGTTGTTCTGTAGGGCAGACAGCTGGGGCTTGATAGTTGTGCGGAGGTTCTCAAGCCAGGAGTCAACATTCAAGTCAGACTGCTTAAGTAACTGCTGTCTATAATCGAGGGCAACGTTGAAGCCAGCAGAGATGCTGTCAGCTGTGTCAAGAATGTCGTTCCAACTGAAGAAGTAGCCGAAAAAGTCAATGACATCCTGGAGCCCAGCACCAAGCTTCTTAAAAACCCAGGTAACAGCTTTAATAATAGTTAAAAAGGTTTTAAGAGCAAACTTATAGACTTTATTACTAATTTAAGTAATAAAGGCTAATATCTTACTATTAATATTAGTTAAATATAAATATAATTATAAGTAATAAGTTTGAAAAAAGTAAAAATAAATAAAATTAATAATAAAGCTTATTTATAAAATAATAACCCTATTTTATTATAACTTTATTTTTTTTTAAAAAAATAATTATAAGGTTTAAGAGGAAAATATATTAAGTTTTATATAAAATATAGATTTAAGTGCCTAAAGTTAAAGACTATTAGTATAGGTACTAAATGTAAATGGTGATCAGTGAGACTGTCGCGGGATTAGTGTTGATCTTGGTTGGATTAGTACTGATCGCAAAGGCTTGGCACTGATCTGGTCCTGTGGGGAACGTGTAACCGTCTACCCCCTTCATAGAGAATTCACACTGTAACTCTGTCTAAATTCAAGTCAAAATCCATCTGGTTGAGAGCCTATTTATGCCTGATATGATATTATTTATCAAAGGAGGGTGCTTATCCCCTTACTCAACCAGATATTTCCAAGATTGAAAAAACCAGTCGCACTCCGCTGAGGATATAGATACAACTCTATATGTAGCACTGGTATATATGCACCATTTCGGAGTGAGGCTGGTTTGTTTGGTTTTAGACTAGAGGTTGATGGATTATTTCAAGGGTTTGGGAAAGCTGTGAAGTGGGTGTAACCCATTGGCTTGCCAGCCAGATTGAGATAACTCGAGGCAAAAGTTGGTGTATATATGCCTCTGACGATTGGTTAATATCTGCAATAAGCCTCCCCATTGCGCAAGAAGGTCGCCAGTGTCTAACTTTAAGTTAAACACTGACGTTGATAGAGAAGATTGAGCATCCAACAAGTGGAACTGACTGTCACAGAGCCATAGTTGATTAGTAAACGAGGCTTGTGAAAGTAGCATCGAACAATAAAGGTATAAATTTATCCTCACTTAAACTTTAAAGCACCAGGTGCATAATTTCGGTAGCTGCCAGGTAGCGCCCTTCATGCTAGCTTGGTTCTCCTTTTCCGTTGGCGTGTAAGCAAGCAGGCTTGATGATGTGCCAGGCGAAGCCACTTACGCGAACCGGCAACCCATAACCCAATCCTACACTATGAATGACAGGAGTGCATAATGAGAAACGCGCGGTGCAGCTTGTTTGTAACAAGAACCGTGACCTCTGACCTGCTAATAATTGAAGAAGATTACTTGGAGGGTTGTAGCACCCTACATCTTGTGTATGGTAGAGAGGTTGTTCCGACTAAGCGGCCATCTCCGACTCAAAGTTAAAGGACGCAGCTAGAACTTTCAGTATCACTCATGAGTAAATATAGATCAGTAATCTCTTTTTTCTTTTTACTTTTTTCTAAATTACTGGCAACCCTTAGTACGGTAGGGCGATGTCAGGTAGCGCTAATTACAATCCCCTCACCAAATGCAAATGTTAGTTATGAATGTTTCGGATTTTAGGTGTTTAAGAAACGGCCTGCGGTAGCGCGATGTGAGTAGATATGGGCTTATCGACCAGCACATAGTAACCCTAATCATCAGCGGGGTGGCCCTTTTACGTCACGATGATGCAGCCGTCCCCGGCATCAATATTGGGCTCCAGCACATCTCGCCGATTCTGCCATAGAGTTAGCTTTATCGAATTTGCTCGAGTGTGCGCCAAACATTCCGAGTCTAATCCTCCTATACTAGTACTCTCTGGGTTATTTGGTACTTGTTGGCTTGTTCCTTGTGCTGGGCTCTGCTATCGACCCTTTAGAAGATTTAAATGACTAAACTCCAACCTCAGTGCACAAACATATTCAATCTCGCGGCGATGGCCTAACCTACGCTAAGTCATCTTCAGTAAAAGGGAAGCTGTGGTAGCTTTCCCACTACACTAGCAGCAAACGTAACACCAAATTTGAGGTTCAAAAGTGAAGTAATCAGGTAAAGTTTAGAGGAAGTGCGGGGGACGGGCACCCTTAGAAGTACATTGGTGATTGATTGCCTTGCCAGGATTTCTCATCGAGGGAAAATATGGATATTTTTAAGCTCAGCATGCCTCAACTTACACATAAATCAAGAAAGAAACCCTATCCTCAGATCTCGGTTTATTGGGGGTGGAAAGTTCCGCGCCCCTGGTGAATAGATTGACAGTGCCCTCCTAGGCTATGCACCCACCCATTGGAGGATTGGCGCTGTTGTGTGCAACTACAACAAGAAGTCTCTCCACTATTGGAAGGTGTGGAATGACAGCATCGGCCAACACTATTCTACCGTCGACGTCTACATCGCACCGTCTTAAAAAGGAATCTTGTGGGCCCGTCCTACATTTTATCCAAATCACGAACTTAGACATTTATCAACTCGCTTGCGCGCTTATGTCGGCCTCACATCTCCCACTACGTGCACCTGAATATCTCAACCCATGGCGAACCCAGAAAAGCAGCAAAATGGGTCCCCGAGCGAGGCTCCGGGGGAACATGAACTCGCTGCTGTCGATGACGATGTGGAGGAACATCCGAAGCCAAAGCCCACCATATTGAAATACCTCATGGACAAGGTCGGGCTAAATGCCGCCATATTGTGCCTGATGTTCAAGTCAGAAGTCAATCCGCAATCTTTTGCTTGTTCTAAGACTTTCTGTACTAATGTATTCTTGCTCTGCGCAGAGGCTCCATCCCTCCTATCATTGGCATATCGATGTACCAATCGACACGAATATCCTCTTACTTCACGACTATGGGCTATTTAATCCCGGTGATCTCGGTCCTTGCCGTCGCAATCCTGCCGCGCGACAGATTCATTCAGAATCTCATCTTGGACCTCCTTGCTATCTGCGTTGGTTCTGCTATGTCTCTCCTCGTCCTCTGGTCCTCTGTCCAGGCACGCATTCATACCTCCCCTTCCACATTCCAGACTACCACAGTAGCTCTACCGCCGTATAATTCGTCTCAGTCAGCCGTCTGCGCAGTATGGCTCTTCGTCAATATCTGGTTCGCGAACTTTGTGCGGGCGAAGCTGCCTAGCTTCAGCCTGCCTGTGGTAATCTATAGCATCTTGATCAACAATACCACGACTTCCGGGCCCAAGTTTGCCACAACTCAAGCAGTGGAAGCCTTCGTCAAGGAGCAACTTCTAGCGATGCTATTTGGAATGGCACTAGCAACAGGGGTGTCGCTCTTCATCCTTCCTATTAGTAGTCGCATGATAGTGATCGGGCAGTTCAGAAGCCTCATTTGCCTCCTGAGAAAGGTAGTTAACCTGCAAAAGGAATATCTGGCGACTTTAGCAAGAGACGACATTTTTAACACCGAAACGAGGAATGCCGAAGAGCGAGAATCCTGGCTGGAGAGGAAGAAGCGGAAGTCCAGCAAGATGGAGAAGGTGAAGGATGAGGGTATGACCAAGGAGGCGAAAGCAGCCAAGTGTCTTACAGAGATAACCCATACAACACGAGTCTTGACGGGCAAGGTCCATGACAATATGGCATTTGCCAAGAGAGATCTAGCTTGGGGAAAGCTTGACGCGAAAGATCTCGGCGAGATATTCACACTAATTCGAAACGTCACGATTTCAATGCGAGTTTGCTATCTCTCAATTCTTACCAGAAACGTGGCTGACTTCCAGTAGAGCGGCGATAAGTTCACTTGCAGATATCTTCCACCGAGTCGCCGAACGTCAAAGGCAGAATGTCGTTAAGGACACACTAGATGAGAGCACGGCAGAAGGAAATTGGGAGAAACAAATGTGGAATGATATGAAACAACTACACACGACATTCCAGACTTTTATGGAAGCGATCGACCAAGGGCTAGAACATACTGGCATCTGCTTGGAAATTCTCCCGATACCAAAGGTAACCAGGAAGCCAACGAGCATCGGATTGGACGATGTCGAGTCGCATGGAGGTGCGGTAAACCCAGGTGACCAGTATTTTGGTAGCCTTGTGGATAAGAAAGTCCAGGAATTCAAATCGCAGAATGGAGATATCACTCGGGCCTGGGTTAAGGATGAAGCCAGCGACGCCAGATCCAGGAACCAGACGCAACTTTACGTGATCTTATACATACAACAGCTGATGCATGTGGCCGGGGACGCCCTCCAAGACCTAGTCGCCTTCGCGGACAAGAAAGTCGAGGATGGCACAATGAAACATAAACGCTTAATCTTTCCTACCGAACGACGGCTATGGAGATGGTTGATGAGTGTCTTCAAAGAACAGGACTCGAGCCTAAAGCAAAACCAGGACATCCTAGAGACAAATAATTTTCTTTACGGAGATAGCTCTAACCTTGAGAAGGACCTAGAGCATCTCCCTGCCATTAACATCTGGCAGCATTTTGGGAACTGGCTTCGTAGGATCCAGTTATTGTTAGGATCTAAGGAGTCCCGCTTCGGCTTTCGAGTCGCCGCTGCTACGATGACAGTCGGTATTCTGGCATTCTTAGAGCAAACCCATCAATTCTTTCAAGATCAGAGGTTAGATTGGGCAATGATTACTATCGCTCTAGGAATGACGATTAGTAAGTCCCTGCGGTCCTTTGAAGTTTGACATGGATGATTGCTTACTCTCAATAGCTTCTGGTCAGTCGATTTTTGGCTTTTTCTGTCGAGTCGGGGGCACATGTTTAGCTATGATCTTCTCACTCATTATCTGGTATGCCGTTGACCAGAAGACCCCTGGCGTTATTATTCTCCTATGGTTTTTTATCTTTATTGAGTATTACTTTTTTAAATTTCCCCGGTTTCTTACAGCCGTTATGATTACGATTATTACTCAGATTGTTATTATCGGTTATGAGTTGCAGGTAAGACAGCTTGGCGAAGCGGTAGCAACCCAGTCAGGGCAGCCATATTACCCGTGAGCCTTACCTATCTTTCTCATTTCATCTACATTGCCACAGGCTAATATAATAGGTAAAGAACCTATCTTCTGGCTCCGTATCGACTCGCTGTTGTCGCATCAGGCAGTCTGATTGCGTTCTTCTGGACCATGTTCCCTTTTCCTCTAACCGATCGGACTTCACTTCGACAGGATTTGTCCGCGACCATATACCTTCTCGCTCAATATTTCAGCGTCATACTTTCGACTGTGCAATCGCAGATTGAAGGGACAGCAGGCGATATCGAGTCAGAAACATCGCCTGCTTACCACCTTATAAAAGCTCGGCGAAAGATTTTCGGCAAGGTTATGCGTCTCATGTCCTCTATTGAGTCTCACATTATGTGGCAACGGTGGGAGCCTAACCTAGGCGGCCGCTTTCCCGTTGAGACATACCAAGAGATCATCAAGCGTAGTGGGCATATTATGAGCTATCTAACGCTTACGAGCTACGCCCTAACACATCCTCCGCGAATACATAAGACTGAGGACCCCGACCATGGGCAAGCTTGTTCATCGGATGCCGCCGCAGATGCGCCCGATAATAGCTGGTGGCAGGCGCTCAAAGAGGCCTTCTCGGAAGTAGAACCGATTAACCATACTTTCCTGTCGACATTGGCCTTATTGTCAAACTCGATTCTTACAGGCCAGAGCTTGCCACCCTTCCTGCTTCTTCCTCAATCTTACAATATAATGCCGAGGCTGATTCAGCTGCCTAATGACGACAGGGCTACCGAATCAGATCCAGAAGACAATCCATCGCTTCCCCATCGGGATTTCTCACGTGGACGCGGAAACCCGGGACTGACTACCATCGATTTGCGCCAGGAAGCCTCAGATGACGCCGTAGAGAAACGCAGCAGACGCAACCCAGAACCCCAGAGCAAACAAGCAGGCGTGGCCTTCGCCAAGGATACCAAATGCTTAGATACAGTCTTGGAGTCGCGTGGCTACGCGGAATTCGTCGCAATGCAGGTGTGCAGCACGCTGGTATGCGACGATCTTGAGGGGTTGGTGCGGGCGATAAGCGGGCTTGTAGGTGTCGTGGATTTCAGCTTCGGCGTGGGCGTGGGCGGTAGGGATAGCAGAGCCAGCGAGATGGTCGTCCTCCGCTGGCCCAGCGGAGGACGAGTCGGGTTGTTGCCGCGATGAGTAAGAAGGCGGTTTGAGGCCAGGAGAGTTTCTGTTTATATTGAATTTGTCAGACCGCCTAGCTATTACGCCCTATTATCTATTATAAGTATAAGTTAGCTAACTTATGTTTATTTTATATAAGACTTTAATATAGTATTATTAGCTTATTACTTAAGTTATATATAAATTTAAAATTAATTTATATTAAGAAATTATAATTTTAATAATTAGGAATTTATAATAAAT
>JAAOAL010000215.1:0-16842 GCA_013186775.1 Fusarium dlaminii | reverse complement strand
AATTAATTTATAAGTATTTTTTTTATATTCTTATTAATTTTAAACTTATTATAGCTATTACAATACTTAAAATATTAATTATTAATACTTACTTAATTTAATTATTATAATACTTATATTTTATTAATATTATAAAATTTCCTATATAAACTTAATTATCAGCAGGCTATTAATATAAATAATAATTATTAGGCTATTAATATAAATAATAATTATTAGGGGGCTCTAATCTCTAAGGAGTTAGAGAAATCCAATTAAAGCGGGTATCTCGGCCTATAAAGAGGATTCAAAAAGCGGTGTCACATCTTGTAAAAAGCCTAGGGCACAGATATGGGTGGAGGACTACAGCTACTTACTACTATATTTGGCAATATTATATTAGAAAATGCAGATTCTCCATAAAGGCTGGCCTATAAGGGGTGATTATGAATCTTCGATAAGCTAATAGAAGTTTTCTGGCGTGGTGCGGTATAGTTATACTATTTAAAATTCTATTATATATTATATCTTAAACAAAAGAAAATCAAGTAGCTTTACGAGTTTTCTCTTGTCGTATCTTGCGATGCTCTATAGTTGTAAAGAATTCTCTCTGCTACTGCGTGCTCATTCCTATTTCGTCCGTACAATAACCTACACCCTACGCTGCCGCTGCCGCAAGTCGCTCAAAGACTTAATCCTCGCTCGGGTAGTCATCGCCTTTGATCTTTCTGTACGCAGGAATCAACGACTGTAAACAGTGTCGCAGATTGACCAATGTAGAGCGGTAGTTCCGAGAGCTTTGCAATGCCAAGAAACCAGTGGCCGCCATTGTGGGTAATTGTTCCATACGTCGTTTGAGGTGACAGAGGTGACGTCCTCGGGCAGACATCGGTGGCAGACAGGGCTCGATCGGGCTGGACTGGTAGTGGCCTGGACCATGGCTCTATCGAGGCTCCAGCCGATGAGGTTAGTCGTAGTTTGCATTCCGCAGAAGACTCTCCAGGGTGTCAAGGTGATATCGAAAACGCAGATCCATGTTCCTGTCATGTCATCGTGAGAGTACAGTATTAGGAAGAATCTGAGTGCTGTGTACGGGTCTTTCTGGGGGCGTTTCCTCACTACGCTCGCATTGGCAATTAAACCAGGATCGGTTGTCTCGTTCTGCGTAGGTTTCCAAATATCTCTCCTGACGATATCTCACCAGAGGTAACTCCAGGCAAACATCGCGGCCATCCATCGGTTAAGGTTCAAATAAGACCGTTCCAGACCTTTCAAGCAGCATTATCTTTCGTTGTTTTATCGGCAGGTCACAGGACCCTTAAGATATTTAGGAATCGTCCAAAGACTGCCACTATCCATCGGCGATTCATTCTCAACCTTTCCGTTCCTGAGATTCTATTCTCGGAAGCATGAGGATGCCAATCAGCCGTTTGAAGGCATAATAGTATCGCACACGGACTGGGTTCCATGCCTCCCACACTCAAAGAGACTAGATCTTTGCCCTCGATAGTACTGATGTATTGCGGATCATAATGAGAAGGTTCTATATCGAGGGTGGCGATATTAGACCATCACACCTAGGCTCGTGTTGAAGGTAAAGCAACGACAACAAGGCGGTCAAGGTCATACTCAAGGCCCAGAGAAACGGGTAGTACTGACAAGGCCAAACCTCCTCCATGCGCATAGACCGCCACGGGAATCGAGAGGCTGAGAAGGCAGCAGATGTCCATGTTCAAATCGCCAGTATGAGTTAGGGGACTGTACTTCGAGGGGAAGAACTCGCTGCAACGGCAGAACTCAGCCGTAAATTGACGTTCCTTCTGACCATCAAGATATTAGACAGTGATCGAGAGAACGCAGATACTGATGAGGCAGACATCAACCCTGATCAATTTGGCGGTTTTAACGTCGTCATGATCGGTAGAGTGAAGTCCTTGGGAGATTTTTCCTGGATTCGAGGTAACTTCGAACAGTCAATATTATTCTATCTTGCATTCTTGTAAGGCTTACTTACGACAGTCGTGTGGCGCTTGGTTTGAGATCGGGGGACCTCGTGACTATGTTAGGAAAGAATGTACGACGATTAGTATACATCCACCTAAAAAGCATACTCACTTATCTATGTAACCTAGTTCAACTAAGCTTACTACATGAGGAGGTATTTGAGCAGGCCCGGTGCGTCATCGGCTGGATAAGGTCACACAAAAGTACTCCAGGCATCGTGTAGCGAGTGTTCGATTCACAGCCAAGTGCAATATCCCGGTTCGTGGTGAGTCATCAGCTCCTGACTTGTAGATTTTCAATTTGGCTTGTTCGGCAAAAAGCTCTCTTCTCTTCTGAAGGTCGAGGTTCATCGCAGCACCATGCGCTCTGGTTACCAGAAATTTGATCCATTATAGGAAGAACATCATCGCAGTTCGCGACTAGCGGAAGACGGATCGCTCGCCGTTGGCCTTCCGCGTAATCACAGTAAAAGGTAGCTCGATTCGCTAGGATATCTAGAGCTGGGATCACTTCCACTTATAGTGGAAATAGAGCTCATCGATAAAATCAATCATCCATGAATTTAGGGAGAAATGTAGCCAATTAGAAAGCGATTAGAGGATGTTGATAGTGATTGTAGAGGAGGTAAATGTCCCTTTAAAGTCCACAGTAAGTGTGGTGGCAGTGATATAGAATCAGATATTGAAGGGGGTCCCGTGACCATTAAGGTTATCAAGTGTAGCATGGACTGAGATGATGCAAAAGCGTTGAACAGCCATTGCTGGCAGAATTATTTCTCCTCGATTCTATAGTTCTACTAGGCGGAGGCGATGATTGTTCTGGGGATAGAGAGGGCAGCCGCGCTGTCTCCGCATCTTCACGTCGCGCAATAGACATTTCCATAGATAGATACTCTTCTTACATGATTCGGTATGACAGTCATTAAGGCATATCGAGAGAGCCTCGACCAGACATGGCTCACGGCTTTTGTTGTCGTCGGCTCACGCCGGCCATTGACGGGCAGACATGTGGACCGTCAATCGCGGTCGTGAAAGATGGGACTTGTTTCTTGACCTGGGAGACATTGTCCCAACAAGTTCCAACTAGCCTGCTCAGGGAGGTGCAAACTTGCAAATGTGGTCTGGTCAAATGTGTATTTCTCCGTATCTTCTTCTAATAATAGGTGGGTTTGAATGCAACTTGCGCCTTCCAGGCAGTCGCTAGATGTCTTTGATTAAGCGGCCTGCAGTCAGGTCCTCCGTAACTGGTCGCCTGCGTTTAGATACCGATCTCAGGTAGAGTGTATATGTGAGCGGGTGTAGCTAGACGAGTAGATA
The DNA here is from genome assembly GCA_013186775.1 of Fusarium dlaminii. Taxonomy (NCBI): domain Eukaryota; kingdom Fungi; phylum Ascomycota; class Sordariomycetes; order Hypocreales; family Nectriaceae; genus Fusarium; species Fusarium dlaminii. The sequence goes on along the minus strand of JAAOAL010000215.1, from coordinate 13,543 downwards.
AGAGGTCCGCGCCGAGAACAGGTTGAGAGCTCTAAGGGGAACCTACTCCGGAGTTGAAGCGGGACTCTAGGCTTATGCAATAGACAAACTTGAAAGGGTGACTTGGTCGATTTTGCGCCAGGGGTTATGGATGATAGCGACGTGACAGCAACAAACAATGCTTGAGTGGCACGAATCCGAGCCGTAGATGAGTTCAGGTTTGCAACGACTTCTGATCAGGGCAACACGCGGCTTGACGCTAGAGTGCATCGTTTCTTACTGCATTTCCAGGGTATTACGATTGCAAATATTCTTAGATCAATATTCGATCGAAGAAAGAAATTTCTGCTGAGCGCAATTTCTATCGGAAAAGGTCATTCTCACGAACTGGCATATCATTTAAACGAGCTAGGGCTCAAGTTAGATTCTAAGTACGGCTGACAGTCGACGACATCTGGCTTGGTGATAATAACCTCTCATGCCTCTCTCGGTAGCCAAGACTAGGAAAACGCTAGGCCTCAGACTGTATAGCTTGTCTCTTTTCGGAAAGTCTTTCGCAATTAAGAAATTGATCGGCTTCGGCGGCGGCGATATTTCAAAATAGTGCTCCATTAAACAAGGCGACAAATAGGGATCAAGAACAATAAACAGTATCTACAAACACTATATTAACTTCAGTACTTTTATCTGGGTGTAGATAATGCCATTCTCACCGACTGGGACTTTCAGAGCTCTTGGTGAAGTCTTGGTCGGGTGGCCTTGTCTGATCATCGCCATGTTGGCTTCGTCCATTTCGAGGGGGTACTGGGAGATCATCCGACAGGGCATGTGACACCCGGTTGACTTTCGGCCTTGATGCGCTCGAGCCTTCAGTGAGGCCCGATAGCATCGGTAGTTTCCGATCGATTTTGACTCATGGGATAACTTTGTGGATAATTGGGCGGCGAAACCATGCTACTTCGTAACAACCGAATCGCGCTCTGGTCGAGACTTCAGGTGAGGGGATGTGACCAAAGGCTATCGAACAATATTGTCAGTATGTACTCGACTGGTGCCTCCTTAATCTGGCACCAACTGACCGATTCCCAAGCCAAACTGGGGATTCAAGCCACTGTGAGCCCCCAGCCGTTGTTAACTTAGCGTTATCAGTTCCACTTCTCGTCAATTGGGCTGGTTCGTCCACCCATGGTAGTCCTTCCTCTTGAGCACTTCTGACCGGTTAACATACATTGATGTGGATGTGTGGATGGCCATTGACTGTGTGAACGAGATGAATTGGGGCGGAGTGTGACGTTCGAAAGGTCCTGGGAGTCAAGTTACACTCCGGGTTGCCGACAGACTCATTCCCCTCGACCAATATTCACCTTCAACAACAGCACCTCGGGCTAGGCGGACTAAGAGAGCTTTCCAAGGCAAGCCATCGCCTCCTTCGTTTCTCGTTCATCTCTATCCTTAGACTTAAAAGAGGTGTGGAGAGGTTCGGCGAGATGTGAATTTGTCGGCAATCGAAGCGATGAATGATAGTATAAAGTTCCGGGACTGCAGTACTTAAGGACGGGATAATGACAGTTGTTTAAGGACATGAGGGTAGCTTCGAGATTGCTTTAGATATGCCTCGCATAGAGAAACGCCCTTAGTAGCCAGATCATACCCAGTTTCTACAAGGGAGGGTCAATCTTAATATCATTAGACCTAATACAGAGCTGGAACCATTGACTTCATGCAGAACGTGCAACCCGACGAGACAACTACTGAAGAGTAGGCCGCTCTGACAGTGGCTAGTGAATCTAAATCATTTCATCACTATCATTCACGCCGGGAAGCTATATATTACACAGTACCGGAGACACTAAGCGTTGGGTTTGCCCTCACTAATGTATTGCTTTCGGCTGAAAAGCTAGATATCCTGATGACTGACTCCAAAAGGTGTACATATAAGTGCCTGCCTACTGCTCTTCCGTGAAGATGATCCAGCTCCAAGCACCCAAAACACGGGCAAGTTTAGCTCAGAGACTTTCATCGTATAACCTGTCGGGCCAAACGAGGATGTTGACGGAACCTCATCGATAGCTTCTCTTGCAATAGTGCTATTCTCAAAGCTGTCGGATTGCTGAAATCACCAGGCGCTTTTTAGCCTCCACCCCTGCAGGGTCGAAGAAGCCCATCAACACTTGAACACCTAGTAAGAAGAGCATTGCGAGTAGGGGATTATTCAATACAGGTCGGGTGTCGTGGCCATGTCGCCAAGTGTAATCCCGGGGTTAGTGGACTAAGAAATAATTGTTTCTGGTGGCTCCTGTGAGAGATGGCAGATTTGTTGTATTTTTCAGAATCTAAAGGGGTCAGCCTCGATATGTTGATTCCCTATATAAAACGGTTCTAAGTTAGTTTGAGTTGTATCCAGCGCGTCATATTGTGAAATGCTGGTGGATCCCAAGGATCCTAAAGTTCGGGGATTTGGAATATTTTCTACCTGTTTCCTCGCGTCTTAGTCTGCTAACACGTATAGAGAGTTATGCATTTATCCACATCTGATTAAATTGAGCCGCGCCTTCGCCTTTAGAACTATCTTGAGCCATTACTAGGTGAGTGAAGACTATCACCCAGCTCTCGTCTCAGTGTCTAGATGTCTCGAGTCATCCATTGTCAATAACTGCTCCCTGGTTCTTATTCGGATATTATGATATAATGCCTAAAGTGAAGCCGCCAAAGAATCACTTATGGAGTAAGCTACCCTATTTAGGTCTAGTATCTATTTTTTGCAACCAACCATCTTACACGACTGCTTCGGCCTAGCACCAGTGGAGTCTAGCAGCATTGGCAGCATAAAGTAAGAGCGCGCTTTAATTGACTCAGGCCTTGGAGAATTCTCTTGGGCAAGCGAAAGTCATGTACATATGAGGCTCAACAATATCGCTTGTCGTAACCGGATTGATTGAAAAGTGGCACGACACGATACATGTATCTAAAATATATAGAGGCTGGCTACATCTCCACAGATCGCGCCGGCGAGGTCATTTTAGCTAGCAGCCTTCCAGATAGCCCCAGAGAGTAAGGAATGAAACTATTTTCGTGGAGATTCTCCTCTGTTTGTCCTAGGGCATCGGTAGAGAAAGAAATGTTAAGCTTTATTGATGTGGGAAGCTCTTGAACCATTTGGGTATCGGTCCAAAGAAGGCGGGGCTCATCAACAGCTGAAAGTAAAATTCTGACTGATTTAAGAACAATGTTGAAAGACCATTAATACCGAAGAAGGTCCCCACGCGCCGGGGCTCCAGAGACGGAATTTCGTCATTCATAGAGAAGCCGGATGGGTATGGCGGGTTGAAAGGCCTTCCGAGTATGGACTTACACGGAGAAGCTGTCAAGTTCCCACCCTTGTGTTTGTTCCCGATGTTTGAGCTTCCTTCTGGGCATAGGTAATGACGGCGGATCCCCATTCTAAGATATTGCCTCTTTAGGAGCGAGGTCTATGGCGGAACTCAGCAAACAGCTCATCTGGCCCATCCTCCAAACAATCCGATACCTAGATGTGAGAACCCCCTGAAGACTTGCATCCGATTGGGGACATGCATATAGGCCGGCTTTGCTATTTCATTGCAGCATGGCGAGGCGTTAAAAGTCCCTCATTGGGAACGGCATTTAGAATTTTACAGTTCATAGTGAAACAGACAGATTTATTCAGAAACGTGACTGAACTAGCATCAGGACCCCAAGACTGCCACCAAGTCTCATTTGCCGGGGTCCGTACCACGAGAAGGAGTGACATAGAAGGCCAAGGCGATGATAATGTAAAGACCTATAAGCATAGCACCCTCGAGATAGTTGGACTTGCCATCCTGAATGGTCTTTGTGACGACGAGGACGGACACTGCGAAGGCGACAGTTTGGACTGTAGTTATTACGTCAGAAAATGTTAAAATAAAGGGTTAGAGATGCCAAACTTGCATATCTCAAAGTGAAGAGTCATCTCAGCGCCATTAATCCAGCCAACAATAACAAGGAAGGGAGCAACCAGGAGGGCAATCTGGATTAAAGAGCCAACGGCAACACTCATGGCGAGGTCCATCTTGTCCCGGAGCGCAACAACAACGGCAGTGGCATGCTCTGCGGCATTGCTAACGATAGGAATCAAGATCAGGCCAATGAAACCTCGGTTAATTCCTGAAGTCGCGACAAAGCTATCAGTGCTGTCAACAAGATAATCGGCGCAGGGAGTAACGAGGGCGGTGGTGACGACCAGCACAGCGATAGCGGCAACGGGTCCAAGAGTGGACTCCTCACACGGACTCTCCTCGTCACCCTCGTTCTGTTTCTCGGCGTCGAAAAGGTTGCTGTGCAAGGCGACGGCAGAGGCAGATGCACTTGACCAAGCCACCCTGCGCGAGCTGTACTGCCGCTACACCGTCGCCTGCAGTCTCCCCTTTGCTCACGTCGAACAGCCGGCCTTTCGCGACTTTATCCGGTACATTTGTCCGACTGCGGATGACTTCCTCCCGAGGTCTGGTGATACGGTTAAAAACGACTTACAATGGGGCTACGACAACAAAAAGGAGTTTGTGAAGCGCGCTCTCCAAAATGCCCTTTCCTCGATCCACATTGTTCCGGACAATTGGACATCGCCAAATTGTTTGGGCGTAATAGGATTCACAGTCCAATCCGTTACCAAAGATCATGGCCTGCAGTCCCTTGTGGTGAGGATTAAAGAATTGGAAGGGCAGCACAGCGGCGAGAACATGGCAGAAGCCATCATGGAGTTCATACGAGAATATGGAATCGCATCGACACTTGGATACTTCATGATGGATAATGCCACCAACATGAACACCATGATCGACAAAGTCTCCGACGACTTGGAACACGAGTTCGATGTTTTCTACGACCCTCTTCCACATCGACTTCGTTGTTTCGGCCACATCATTAATCTGGCTGTGATGGAGTTTCTCATAGGAAAGCGACCACCGATGACAGATTCCTACCGTGGGCCGTCCGACGAGGAAGTTGAACAATGGAGAAAGCGAGGAGCGATAGGGAAACTTCACAATATCGTGGTCTACATCATGTGGACCCCTCAGCGGCTTCAAACGTTTCCTGGTCTCAGCGACGGTCTGAGGTTACGTCGCGACAACGAGACTCGTTGGAATTCGTGGTACAAAATGGTTGAGTGGGTACTCAGGCCTAAAGTCCGGCAAGCCATCACCATATTTTGTGCGCAAGAGCCGGCCCTGCAGGGGGATGTGCTGACGTCCTGTGACTGGGTAAATTTGGCTGAGACACACAAATTTCTTGAGCCATTTCACGATGCTACAATGGCCAACGAAGGCATGGGAGACTCCATATGTGACGTTCTGCCTACCATGGATTACCTCCTGCATCATATCGAGGCCGCCAAGAAGGCCACCACCCTACCCCACTTGGCTACAATGATGGAGACGGCCTGGGCCAAACTGGCCGACTACTATGAACTGACGGAAGATTCACCAGTCCATTCAGCAGCAACAGTATTACATCCTTCTCTCAAGTGGGCTTACATAGAAAAGCCGTGGGAGGACAGGAATGAGTGGATTGAGAAAGCTATAGCTCGTGTGGGGGAACTGTGGAGGGAGATATACATGTCAACCACCTCCTCCTGTCCTGTTTTTCGACCAAGCTCGGCACAAGGACCGTCTACCGGACGACCAAATGGTTACAAAGTGTGGATGAAAGAGCAAAAGGCTACGATCTTCAACATGGATGATGACGAGTACGAAGTGTACTGCCGCGAGCCTGTGCTGATGGTATCGGATCCGTTGAAATGGTGGCTAGAACCGGCCCAGCGAAGGCGATTCCCTAACTTATCTATGATGGCCATCGACATTCTATCGATTGCGCCTATGTCTACTGAGACAGAGCGACTCTTTTCCAAAGCCAAACTTACGGTAACTGACCAGCGAGGATCTATGAATATTGAAACTTTGAATCTCTTGGATTGTTTGCGGTCCTGGGACAGGAGCACTCTGATAGTCCCTTCAGAAGTAAGCATTCCGCTTCGTGAGGTGTTCGATTGTCTAATTATGGGCTCTAGTATTGCTATGTCGATCCGGCAACCACGGCTGCTATCTCCGATGCCTATGATTCAGAACGTGAGAAGGAGAGTGGCCGAGGAGACATTTCGACGATGTCATTGGAGGGCTTGGACGTCACACACGAGGGAGGATAATTGAGGGCCGTCGAGTGCCCGATTCCATGTAGAAGAGTATAGGAAGCTCATTCTTTATATCATGCTAGCTTCCGTTTAGCGACGGAATTGCGTTGTGTGGTTACGGAGGTATTCCGTGATGCCTTGGACCATTATCATGTGATGTGTCACATTCAGGCCATAAGGCACGATTAACGACCGCACTAATGGTGTGCGCATTCCCTTTTGCCTCAGTTGGTAAAGCGACATGATACCTTCAACATTGGAGGCCGGTATGGAGAAGGGCCACCAGTTACGTGTCTAGACTAATAGTCTAGACCGCAGTTTGCACTGCAGTCTGGTCTGACGGTGACGGACGGACCGATAGTTCAGTGTGCACATCTCGGTCAAACTGCCAGTCCAGTCTGCACACCTCAGCCAGACTGCTAGTCCCGTCTGACTTTGGTCAGACGGACTGCTGGTTTAGTTCAGCCAAGTCAAACGGACTAAATGGGCAGCCTGAGGCATCCAGACGGACTGATTGGACTATTAGGAGCGCTGCCGGGACGGCCAATACGGTGGAACAACATCGCATCTGACACATCAGGAGAGGGTCACAGCAGCGCCAGTGCCAGCAGAAAGCGGCCATCTAGCCAAGCTAGCACTCCTTTTCCTTCTAGGAAGCGATCTCGTTCCGTATCTTCAACGAAGGCCACTACTTCACTACTAAATTAGATACATCTGCATATCATTCTCCGAGACTACAGGATGCCTATCTACAATGCGAGCTCCCGGTCAGCTCTGCTTGCTGCATTCGAGCGGTGTATCGAAGGACATGGGCCTTTACATAAGGCAGGCTTCCTTAGAGAGACATCTCGCTTAACAATCTCATGGTCAACAAGGATGATGATAATCCCTCCTGGCCTTCCGTCTTGATTGACCTTGGCCTGGCTATTTCACCAGAACTTATGCCACTCCCTGACCACCTTGCTCCTGACACTTCCCAAAGCCATCCCCACCAGTCACCGGTCTCGTTGTCTCTCCCCCTTGTCCAAAAGCCACCTCCGCCCACTGCCGATACGTCGTCTCAATCCAGTCCCCAAGCTTTTTCATCGACGTGACAAGCTGATACAACCCCAGCAAGGTTCTGGTATCTCTGATAGAAAGCTCCACGGCGATCTCAATATGGTCCCACGGAACGAGGCAAACGAAATATGCCGCTCGTGGCCAACACTGTAAATAAGTGGAATCGTATGTATTTTCCCGGCAGCAACAAGCTCTGACATTCTTTTGAGCCAAGCTGCTGTCCCGACCCATGATTGTAGTTTCCCTTGGTCTGCTGAAGTTGCTGTCTTCGTCTCGATGTTACAAGCAATCGACGCGAAGCGCAACAGTGCGTATACAGACTAGCTAACGAATTGATACTCAACAGGTTGTTTCCAAACCGTCTTTGCGATGCCGGCCATCAACCGACAATCCTTCTCTGGAACAACAGTATCGTGAGACGTAGTGCGTGGACTTCCTATATTCAGTCAGAGAAGTAGTGTGAAGTCGATCATCTTACTCTCGACAATAGCTGCTTTCCCTTTCGCCGTTGGGACAAAATTTGACCTGATCTTGGACGATAACGCGGGTTCGATGAGGATGCTTCGATAGGATGAGAAGGCGAGCCGCAAGATGGGCATGTGAACCCACAAGTTCCAAGATGCCTCAGAGCTCGCACTGCTCTGCATAAAATTCAATTTGACGCGGGAGATCAAGTTCTCGAGTTGACAAACTGAGTCTGTCGGGATCTTCTGGCTTTTGGGGCTTCTTAAGCCACCTGTCTTGTATCCGGTGGGTGATCTTCTTGATGCTGTCCTTCATTTCACCCGGTATGAAGTCTTGTCGTTGCTATCTTGTAACTTCTCGTACAGGTCGTGCACATGTAATGGAAGAACATCAACTCCATCGGAATCACGGGGCCGAGCTGGTCAGATGGGAATAACAAATCAAGAATTCAGTTGCCAGTCAACCTGATAGAAAAATCCGGGAATCCCCCTTATCTTCAGGATTCAGACTATTAGTCTAAAAGTCCTAGATTTAAAGTTCAAAGTCCTAGATAAAACTATCTAGAGATATAAATCTAAGAAGAGCTCTTATCTTAATAATAAAAAACCAAGTTATATAAAAATATGCTTTCACCCAGTATATACTGCGCAATATAACCAACAACACCTGGAACGGGCCCCGTTCCTGACTAGAATCCTTGAGTAGAAGCAATAGCCCTATTAGAACAACAATTCTCACGATATCACTCCCTGCTGTGCACCGTAGTTGCCATACCGAGCTGCGTTGATTTCTACCTTCTTGGGAAATTTGACCATAGCCGAGACTTCGTTGCTGCTTGTTTTCATCTGTTGGTTTTGTATCCAAAATGTTAATTAGGCTTAAGACGTTCCAGCTTTAGTCCTCGTAATTTCGGGAGGCTGGCTTGGCTTGTCTCGAAGTGCAAAGAGCCTATCGGTGCTGGTGCCTTGTTGAAATGAAAGGCGCAAGTGGTTACTACGATGTCATATTGCCGAACCCCGACCTTGGCTCATACTTGCGAGTAGCGAACGACCTGGCAGACATCGTGCCACCGGCGCCATTATCAAAAGCTACAGCTCTAGACAAGGTGACATCGTTGCGAGACTCTGGAGATCGACTTTTGATAATGACCTTAGCTATCATTTAGTCCCTCCAGGGATGCCATGGGCCACTAGTTGCTGCGCTCGTTCAGTAATCCTGGCAGAGCCCAGCTGCAGCTGTCTCGGGGGAGTGTCGGGTGCAATGCCGTGCTTTTTGCCAGGATGCTCCGATGCACGTCTAGGACTCAAAGTAAAACCGCATTTGGCATATATAATAGCTGCTTTCGGCAAATTGTAATAAAGGCCGAGCGTGTCGGGCTTCTGTAACTTTGCTGGGGGTAAAGTGGGATGGCTATGTTACTTATGAACAGAGAAGGGGCCTATTATGATTAAGCATATATAAGTATAATAGATAGGATGGAATGGAGGAGATTGAGTAGATATTATATGAAGATGATAGATACGTGAGTTTTAGTAAATGATGGTAATAAATATTGTTTAGGTCTGGAGTAGTCAAGTTGAACTCGACAAGGGTCAGCCGGCAGAAACGCGATGCGTTTCGCGTTTCGGAATTTCGATTTTATTAGCGTGGTATGCGAAATGCAATGAGCTTTCTATCGGGGAAAATATGGGGCGAAAATGCTAGATAGTGATTAGTCAAAAACAGGCAACTTAATGCGTTTCCGGAGATAATTCTTGAGTATAGAGCAAGGCATTTGCAAGATATATAGGTTTTTTATTGTATAAAAGTAGTTTAAGCTAAACTATAATAGAAGTGAAATGAATGACGCATAACTTGTCTGACCTTGTTAAGCGCCTTGGTGTGTGTAATGTATACCATGAGGAAGCTAGAATAGGAGCGATGGGCTGTTGTACCTCAAAGCTACCACTTTGAGACCTTCTTAGACAATGTCAATTTCGAAAGAATCTCCCGCGTGAGCATGCGACGGAGCGAAACTTTTGGTACCAGTAGTCCCCGCCCCAAGAGAACCTTGAATGAAATACCCAGTAGCCTTATCAAAGACTTCGTACGATAAACTTTCAAGTCCTGTGTTCTGAATACTGACGGTAACAACGTTGAAGACACTGACAACCAGGGTGATAGTGGCACTCCCAACGAACTTAATGATAGTTTGGGCAACATTGTGATTGGGGCTAGTGCGGATGATATCTCCAGTACCACGCTTTTGTTCCTTCTTTGTTACAGGACCACGCTTTTCTTCCTTACTTGCTACAGCGGCGCTACTTATCGTTAGTATGTATCCTTTTCATTCGACACGTGTTTCTTACATCCTCTTAGCCTTAGCCTTAAATGGGGCTTTGCCAACTGGAGGCCAGGTTTTCGATGAGCACTGCGGATCTTCCGGATGTCTGTTTACACAGTAGAGGCACCATGCGGCATCTTCGGGAGATTTAGGGGTGCAAGTGCCCCAGCCACCGCATTCTGCTGCCATATAAGCGCAAACATTCAGGATAAACCTGTTGTCCTGAGCAAGAACGCAACAAAGACTACCATCACGTTTATGCAAAGGCGATGGAGGAACAGGGGACAAGTCGGTGTCGCGGCCAGGGACGGAGGCGGCATTGGCACAGAGGCTCAGTGCTGCAACGGCCATAGAAACAAGAGTAGAGAAGCGAGTCATTTGACGAATGCTGCACAAAGGTACAAATTGTAGAGGAATAGAGTAAAGTGTGTTTGTTTATTTGTTATGGCTGGGCGAATTATGTGATTTATATAGTAATATGAGTCACTATTGCATTTATTCCATTTTCTATAGCTAGTATATATTAAGCTTAGAGCTAATTTATAAAATGACTACTTGGAATATTAGCCTAATAAACATAGTTTAAATTAAATCTTAATTAAACTAAAAATAACTGACCGCTATTATAGACCTAAACATGCATGAGGTAACCTCTTAGCTGTATTGAACTACTTTAAAGGGCAATTCTAATACGAAATCTAAATCCAGCCCGCTACAACGCCCATGACATAGCGGGTAAACTAAGAGCATAGAACTTCTCTATCCAATAAGAATAATAAGAGTGTAAACCTTATAGTCGAGGCTTTCGGCCCGATATGACTGGGGTTTCTTAGATGTGCCGTTGCGTTTTCCCTGCCTTGGCTGCAGGGCTCTTCGTATGAGGTATAATGTCTAAGTTGTTATCCAGATGTGTTATTTGCAGTTGAGACTTGTGGCTGAGAGCTTAAATCAGCAGACAGAACTTAGCTCTTCGTATGAAAAACATCGGGTTTACGTAGGTGTGATTGAAGTTAGTAATAAGCATTAAAGGGAATATAAATAGTTATAAGAATAGTAATTTAGATTAATTGCTAGTAACTGCCTGCTATAAGAACTTATAATAGTATATTTTTACATCTAAGTAGAACAACAGGAGTACAAGCCTTAAAATATTAATATTAAATACTTAAATAGAGTTTTTTTATTTATATAATTTAATCTATTTCGCCGAGGGATATTGAGTAAAGTTTACCTACTTAAATAGACATTAAACAGTAGTTGAAATATATAGACAGAAGTATACAGTCCAAAAAAAGTATATTAGATGTCTTATTAAAAGTTATTTAATCCGGCCGAAAAGCTTGTTTCGCGCCACTTAGTAAAGTATAGATGTTAGAAATTACTAGATCTAAGCCGTATTAAGATATAAATTGAAATAGACCTTTTCGGCAGATGGGATACGAACAGCAAGCTAAATTTACTTTACTTGTCCTAACTGTAACGTCCCTGCCTACATGGAATAACTCCCGCTATAGAATTCTATATAACTAGCGACGCCTGCTCTCACCCAGGTTAAAAACAACCATCTGTAAAAAGTCATTTACCAACAACAAGCAACCCCTATACCCCATTTATCAACACACCATATCATTAAAATGAGTAAGTACAAGGAATTGTCCAAGACATAACCTATTATCCTAACCTAAGGCAGAGTTCGCTTTACTTGCTCTTCTGGCTACCTCCACTGTAAGTGGACGCAGTGGAAACAGACATCTCCGCATCGCATACTCCGGCAACGTCATCTTTGGCGACCAGACTCTTGACAACCAGCAAGATCAAGTCAAGGCTGCTCTGGAAGCTAACTGTAAAAGCATCGGAGGTACTGGGGCGAATTCTTTCAATGGCCCTGGGTTCACTAATAACCGGTGGCATTTCGAGTACTACTGCAATTGTGCCTACGACGACACTTTGAACAATGGGGACTTTATTGTTTCGACAGCCGATTGGTGGAAAGCGAATGCTAGTAAGGCCAAAGATCAACAGGATTGCCCTGCGTAGATGATACATGCAATTGGAGATGGGAAGCAGCAGTCTGATTACGTCAGATAGATTTTGTTACTTGATATAGATCTGGGTGATCGACAGCCTCTCTGCAACACGGTTCAGGTTACCAAGAGATGCATGAAGAGCCTGTAAACTTTGAGGCATCATAAATTCTATTCTCTCTAGATTACACTAGATTTCATTAAATACAACGCGTTGATGGGGTTCTCGAACATTAAAACAACCAGTTGTCGATACAAGTGACTGTTGATTCCCCAAAAACCCTAATATTTCCCGACCTCCTCATCCTTAAACTATCTAAGAGCGCAACATCTGGCCTCCAAAGGTTCCATTCATCATAATCTAGGTAGCTAGATGGGTGGTTCGGCCAGTGCAGCCTAGCCATGAGACCCTGAGCCGACTGTAGTCTTGTTCGGACACCTCTTTCAATGGAGGGGCTATAGAAGCTGCAGAATTCAAGATCAAGGTAAATGACGCAGCTTTGTTACTATCACGGATTTTCCGGTTGTCGGGTCTCTGCCCACCATAGCCAATCACGCGAGTAATTGGAGTTCCTTGCGAGGGAGGCATTTTGGTTCTTGTTTAGGTTCAACCAGCTACTCATGAACGTACTAGTGCGAGATTTCTCGTATTCTTAGCGTTGATGGCATTAATTTAGGCAGACGCTAGACCTCTTGGTTAAAAGGTTGTTGTGAAATGTTGCACTGACCGACACTTCAATCGCCCGCCCACGTGTTGCTCGGTACTTTTGATCCGAAACGAGACCTTGTTCCACGCCCTTTAGCTTACTGCTACCCTAGAATCGTTTGTAAAAACGACAGTTGACTGTTGTCGGGTCTGCAGGATTACATCAAGAATGAGAAATATGCAGGTTCAATGCAGCTTAGAATCTTTTCTTACTATTTTCCACTGACCGTGCAGCCACATAATAATTTCCATTGCTTAATATACTGAATCTATTATTGCAGAATACTGGTTATTGTCAGACATTACGTGTATTCGGTCCATTGATGCAGATTGGTATATTTATGTCGTGTTCTGTTTAATTCTGCCCCTTATTGGTTTTACCATTTTGGTTGTAATCTTAACATATCCCTGCTTACACGTGAGACCCAGCACCTATTTAACAGTTATCCAGTTCCCTCACACCCCCAATTTATAATGTTTAATATTGTTTTATAATTATACTACATTAAGAGCAACTTATATATTAAATATAATTATAGCCCTTTATAATATTATATTAACTATTTAAGATTTTAATAGGCTATAAATTATTAAAATAAAATAATACCTTAATTAAAACTAGCTATAGGTAAGTTTTATAACTTTAAAATATATTATTTTATAAAAGCTTATTTTAAGTTATAAAACTTACTTAATAGAATAAGCTATAAACAGGCATCTAGGTAGTAGTTATTATAATATATAGGCTTTATTATTATTAATATAGTATTAAGCTATAAAAGGCTATTAAACTCTATACCCTA
>JAAOAL010000213.1:0-17355 GCA_013186775.1 Fusarium dlaminii | reverse complement strand
CTTATTTTCTCTTTTTTATAAGGACTTAAAGTAACTAGCTAGTATAGTAATTCTTATACCTAACTTCTTATACCTAGGTATTAAGTTCTAATATATACTTAATATTATATAATAGTAAAGTAAGTTAGCTTTATATATTTCTTTACTATAAACTTAATTTAAAGGTAACTAGGGTAAAGTTAGTGCAGTAGCCTGTTGCAAAGCAGGAGGCTTTATTTATACCTCCGCTCCTCTTATACTAGAGTGATAATAGGGAGGTTGTCTCGTACGGGAGGGATTTCTTACTATCTATAGAGGAGTTTCGTAGACTAGGCGATTACTTCGTTGCTCGGGCGGAGGACCTGTGTGATAAGCTGATGTTTGGATTTGAGCCTAACTTGGATATTAACAAGATCAAGGATGATTTAATAACCTCACAGTCAGGTTTCTCCTTTGTCAGCCATCCCAATAACAAGTTCGATACAATGTGCCAAGAGCCCTGGCCATATTTATGCCTAGAGATGATAGTACTGATATTAGAAGCCATTGCCTCTGGCACTCCTGACCAAAGTTCAGAGATAAGGTTAACAGTAGGTTACATATTATACAAGTCTATACTCCTTATCTGTTATAAAAGATACTGGCACTTGGTAATGCTACCAGGTACGGTTTTGGCAGTAGAGTATCATGTGAACATGCTGTTTGAGCTTCTCAGGGCACTCTTATTGAAGTCATGGGGCATGTTGCCATTATACAGTCAGCTTGAAAGGACGTTGTTCTGCCATATCACAGTTGCTAAGGCCAGAACTGGTTAGAGAGCATAAGGAAGTGTTCCAAGTAGAAGTTCTACAATTAAGTGGTAGATAGAATAAATTGCCAACAGTATCTGACTGACCCTTACTGTCCTGCTACCTTTTCTCTTGCTCTGTATCATTTCACCGCCCTGCTCCTCAGTATGCTAAGTCTGATCCATCCCTATACATCACCTGAGTCCAATCATTGGCTCGATTAAGATGGTATATTTCCAACTGCGCAACCGGTTAGCTGCAGGTGCCCATGAAGCCACTTCTAACCCACCCTATCCTACTTACGAATGAACCTGCTTTGCTCGGAAGTTCTTTAAGGAGCCCACTAAGCGTCAGGCGGACCAGGGGGGTAACCGTCACGGCAACGAGTGATAGGGCTACAGCCCCTAGTCCAGTCATTGGCATAGGCTTGAGGGCGGCAGTTCCGCCAGCTCTCATTCTTCAAGGAGCAAGGAGTGCCATCTCTTCTGAGACCCTGATAACTGATGAATCCCCCGTTTTGTGCAACAGGGCTTGCAGCAGCAAGGCTGACGAGTGCAAGGGCGGTGACGAGAGAGAACCTCATCTTGACTGACGAAGGAAAGGGTTGTTTTAAGAATGAGTTTTGTGGTTGATATCTGAAAGGAAGCTATCGAAGAGTGATAGACGTAATTATAATGACTCTCTGTTATATTTTTAAGAGCAGCTTATGAATATTTATATCTCTGAATGTGGTACGTATGGACCCGAATGCCTACCCTAAGATGGTAAGTAAAGGTTCCAATTTCTACTCTAGTATGGCTTAGCCATAATGCAAAACTATAATATCGTAGTCTACACTAGGCTTATCAATATTCGGCCCGTTTTACTAAACGAAACTTTAAAGTTAAAGGTTAATATATTTAGGTTTAAGACTAAAAAAAATACGAAAGGAAATGGTGCGACTTTGGCGAAAAACTATATATGAGGAGTATTGATTAAAAGTGGGACATAACTCTTCCGCCACCCCATTTCAAGGATATATCTATTATAAAGCGTTATGTGGACAGGACTCAGCCTAATGTAGGATAATAGTTCAGTGCCCGGCTGGAGGATTTCTGTAGATACTCATAGTTAGATGCTTAATAGCACCTTTTATACATAATGATCTGTGCGTGTGCCGATATTGAGCATAGGGTCACTTAAACATCAATTCCTATAATACAATACTTGCAAAGAGATACACAACCGAAATCAGTCCTGCGCCCGCAAATCAAGATACAAAATGAACTCAGCTTTACTAGCTAAAACTTGAGGTTTTGGAAAGAGCGAGAGAGATTGTGTCAGGTACATGCGCATAAGTTCCTAGTTACTCTTCCGTCCATATATTCAATCCTGTCTTGATCCCTCGTTCTGGAGGAAGCCCTGCGTGAAGCATACGTTCATCTAGCTCATACTTGCTAAACGTGTTCCTCCATAGCAATGCGTTCCCCGGGATTGGTCGGATCGAGAGCGCATCATGATTATCGCACTCGACGAATTTGCACCAAGATTTGTCTTGCGTAGTCCAATTGACACGCAAAAGTGGAAATTGGGTGCTGCAATTATGACACGTCGCTTCCAAGACTGCAAAGATCGTGCTGACTCTAGGAAAAACGCCGTTCTCATCCTCTACGGAGTCATAATGAGGCTGAAACTGCTGGCCAGGTCGGTACCGGGTCAGCTGCAGCGGCTCATGCTTGTCCGTTGGCGTGAAACCTTGAGCTCTTGAAGAACGAGCAGTAATTCTTTGAACAATTGGGTCGCTTTCCGGCAAGAATGCGGTAGTGCTAGAACGGGATTCTGATGTGGTAGGGCCACTGCCACCGGCGTAAATTACCTCTGAAGGCATGAACAAGTTGTCGCTGATGATGAATAATATTAGCATGCATATACGGAAGTGAACATACCCCCTACATACCCCAACCGCAAGAGATACTCCCTTTCCGGTTTAGTGATGAATCCTTCAAGGTAGATCATGACAGGATCATAGCTGAGTATGTGAATAGAGTATTTGTCCGACCGATTGTAGAAAAGAAGAAAATACTGCAGGCCTGGACGCAGACTAACGATCAGCGCTACGACTAGACCTGTCAGAAGCAGTTTAGCCTGTAGGCCTGAATTGAACATATTCGGACTGAATCTGAGTTTCGAGGCTGATTAACGAATGGTGCTGTGGAGGGGAAGATTTTGTGCTTTCTGGATCTTTAAGGAACATGAGGGATCCCTCTGTAAGAATGCGAGGATACCAAAATGTTATTATATTTGAACCTAGCGCTCAACCCTGTAGCTTGGTCCATATACAAGCCCACGTGACAAGTGGGATAATGCTTTTTCCCTAGAAATCTATTGAAAGACTTTTTCGTTCTAGAAAGGGTAGTTGTGCTGGGTTTACTAGTGCCCCACTTGGAAATATGTAATGGGACTTCTTGCAACATCATCTTTACAATTGTGCGATACACCTATATGTTCGAGACCATGCAGCAATAAAAGTTACTTAGACTTCCACATACAGGCCAGTCTAGCCATTGAGAATGCTTGCTGAGAACTTGTTGATCATGAGGTTTTTTATTTTAAACATGGTGGTTTGAGAACACGCTTCTCGGCCACAACAATGGGCTTTGCTTGCGTCACCCTAACATCACAATGTATTAACAATACGCCCAAGCGGTACAGTAGAATTTCGTTGACAGAGTCATGCGCTCGTGGTTTGGTGGGGGCTTGTGCTTTTGTTTAACCCACATAATCATTCCGTGAGCCTCTGCCAATTGCTTTGGCACTAAACATTATATCGTAAGTTCGTAGGGTAGCTGGTCCACCGTTGGCCCCGGCGGCAAAACATTTAATTGGATTCCTGCATGCAGCGGTTGGAAAATCTTCGAATCTTAATATGCTGCAGGGAGTCAAATTCCTTCAAATGCCGAAGAGCATGGTTGAGTTTGGAGACGGTGAGGATGAGGGGGGTAACAACCTCGTATTAATATACCTAACTTTCCACAAAGCCCTTTTGAAGCAGTGCCGGAGATGGGTGAGGTCTCTCGTAACATAGATTGAGGCGAGTACCACCCTTAATCTGATCGTGGTCCACCAAACGATTGCTTTAAGCATGTTTTTGACCTTGATGGTGAGTCGCAAGTGTGGATTATAAATGGAATTGAAAATACCCAGCTCGGTGGATGTTCTAAAACGGCCCAGCTTAGACTAAGGGTTGCTTCTTCGACAGTCTAGATCCATATTTACACTTAATAACTTTTTATTCAGGCGCCTGTTGGTAGCGATTGCTGTATCTTTCAGCAATTCGGAAAGGATCTAGGTGCCGTCTTCAGCCCCTCGGGAAGCGCGGATATTTTGCTGTATCGTTTTGGTGTAAGAGTAGGCTTTGATTGGTACGCGTAGCATCTAAGCGAGCATCTTGGCTACTAGCGCATACGCCTCTATTGACTGCAAGATTAGGAGAAGGTTTTAGCGTTGAGCGGGGCTGTAGTCATAACTGAGTAATCGAATCGTATCATCCAAGCAATTCGGTGAGTCTGACAAGGCGAGGTTACGACCGCCACTAATGCAGCTAGCGATGCAGATCCACTAATAAGAGTAACGACACACGTCTCGACTTAATACCTAAAATTAGTCAGTGACCAATTAGGCAGTAATTACCCCGTGCCCCGGATTCACTACCTTGCATGCATCTTGTGGAGTTTTGAACTTAGTTTTAGTGCTTACCGAAGAAAGGCCAACCCTTGCAGTCCAGCTTCTGACTCCTGATGTGAGTGTCAGGATAAAAGATGACGAAGACGTATGCCTAGAAGGAAGGGGTTATATTAAAAATAAGTTTTATAGTTAATATTTAAGAGGAATTTGTTTAAAAATAATAAATATAATTATAATAATTTTCTATTATATTTTTAAGAGCAGGTTATAAGTATTTATATTATTAAACTTAGTAATTATAGCAGCCTAATTACCTACTATAAGATAGTTAGTTAGAACTTTTGCGAACTTCGAATTGGCTTTAGTTTATACCCTGGTATTAAAGTTTAATACTAAGGAAATACAAAAGCTAACAGTGCGACTTTGTCCAATAACTGCATATAAGTAACAATAATTAAGGTAGGGGCAAGGCTCGTCCGCCACGTGTTTTCAAGGACATACACAGTGTTAAAGTATTATGTATTTGTTGCGAGGCTGGTATATAAATTGCTAAAGGTATTCTAGTTGATGTTGCTAATTTGAACATACAAACTCGAAGCAGCACCTTCAACAATCTCTGATCTGGCTAGACGAGATGCTCCTGATCAGGCGGTATAAGAATACTTTTGCACCTGGCTGTAACAATTGTTATTTTAGCTGCCAAGGTTTGACTACAACTTTTGAACTCTAGGATTAGCCAGACTTTCGTAGTTTCAGCCAAAGAGAGAGACATGAATAGAACAGTGATATAGGGAGGGTTCACTGTCACGCCCTGGTGCGTAGGTCGGGGTGATGCGGATGATTGAAGATGACTATCAACGGCATTAACTCAAACCCGGGCTACTAGAAGGGCTCGAGAATGGATTTATGATGTATACTACTAGGTGACGGATGAGAGCGGGCGTGAGGTGATCAAGAATATATCACTCAATGGTGTATGGGGATGTTGAAGGGTACTTTTGATCAATCATTCCAAGATGGTTTGTGCACAACAATGCAAACCTTGTATGCTTGTAAATCAATGCCGAGAGAAGCTTCGTTATGGAAAACAGCTGGACGAGGTAGCACGGCAGTTGTATGATTGGGTGTCAGATAAAGTGGGCGAAACGAATTGACGGAGTGAGGTCCTACATCAATGCCGCAAGTTGACTATAAAAGAAGCTTTTCCCACCGTAATTATGAGGGCTATATTCAAACAACTCATGTTACAGCTTGTCAAATAATCTTGCACTCTACCAGCGTTTTCAAGTAGAGATTCTCTAACTTTCGGCCTTGCACGATGAAGTTCTCGGTCATTCTTCTGTCTCTTGCCGCTGCTGCACATGCAGTTCCTGGCGTCATGGTAAGGTGATCTATCTACTCTACCAATTCACTGTATAACAATGAGCAGCAAGTGGGAAATGATGAAGGCCTAAGCATCGCGGAACGCGGTGAAGGCCCCAGCCCCGGTGGACCAGGTCATAAGGGACCAGGAAAACGCGCTGAAGGCCCAAGTCCCAAAGGGCCAGGCCATAAGTACTGAGTAAGTCCACACCTCCGCTAATGGCAGAATTGAATGATTAATCCCTTTAGAGATTCCAAAGATTTTGTTTCCCACAATGAACTCAAATACACAGCCTTGGGGCTCCGGCGATTTCTTCACGAAGCCTCTTGGCTGAGGCCCAAGTGTTCTGGAATGGTCAATTGCTACGGGCTCTTGTATCTGCTCGATAGGATTGGATGCGTGAGATTTTACCTACATGGAAGAAAAGAAACAAAGGATAAATCACCTCGAGGTGTATTTAGATGTTTGAAATGTTACATTCGTGTCACTCATTATAGTATAGTCTCTCCCAAATACACTGTCGCTCTCTCTAAGCCAATCATTTAGCGCGTGGTGCATTAGTAAATTTCAGTCCGATCCGTGTGTTGGACTAAATGCCATTCTAAAACTAGTTTGACGTGTACTTTACCGGTGCCTCCCATTTCATTTTCTCTTGCACAGGCGGAGGAAGACTCATACATTGTCAGTAGGCTTTCAAAAAATCTAGTATACACTTGAGTCATATTCTAATACTTTTGCTGAACAGTATGATATTAGCAACAGTACCTATAATGCCACTTACATCGCATTGTAATTGCGACTCAGACTTCTCTCATATTGGAGATACTCTGGTTTGCGTAACTAAAATACAACACATATTGGACAAACTAGGATCTATAAAGAGCTTCTAAGGATGTGCAAATGCTCATTAGGTTTTCACTCTTTCAATCAATAGCCCCGCACACCCACCTTGCAAGCCAAATGCGACCGGCATTCGTGTCATTATCTCAGTATCCATACGAAATACCTTGCTGGAAATTACTACGCTCATGATTTTCAGGGTCTGAACTATCATCAGGGAGGTCACTCGGATTCGTTCGGTCCGGCCTGTGGGAAGCTTTCTGAGAGTTGCATTAATGACATACTTGCTGAACCCTATTGGCTAGCTGAATATATATGTCTGTTTACTTGCACAGATCGTCATTCTGAGTTAGATGGGGTATTTGCAAAAGAGCCCTCTGGCATCGCCGGTGGGATGGATAAGCTACCGAGGGCCCGTCTCAGGGCTGTATTTGGTTAAGCGGCCTGTCCTTGAAGATGGATAGATTATCCTGTTGTTCTGGACTTATTATCTGTACATAGAAGTTTAATCTAAAATCAATACTGTTGTATTATGGCTGCCCAATATGCCGTGGGACTTTTGCACAGATTGTGGTACGAGGCTAGGCCCGATTCATGGTATGGTCGCGAGCTCCAATGAGTATGGCAACTGATCATCGGGAAAGCTGCACGCTTCGTATAGACGGAAGCAATAGACTTTTTTGTCTGGAAAGCAAGATAATGACCGAAAACGCAGAATTAGCCCGTGAACTAGTTGTCTCAATACCCCTGCACCTCCGTAAACTGTAGACTCAAGACTGACCGATACCTCCAATATCTGTGATGAGTAGAAAATCCTTGTCGTTTTCGGGAGCTTAATGCGTGCCGATGCGCTCGTAGCTTGGCTAAGTGAACCTTGAGTACCGTATTCAGAACAATGCATGCATGATCTTTTGTTCCGCCGCCTTCCTCTATAACTAGTAACTTAAAGGAGAAGATTGTCCGTCGACACTTGATGGCTCCCTGTAACCAATAATAATGCGTCTGCTGCCCAAGTCACTCCATCCTTTTGCATATCAGAGCCTAATTGCAATAAGCACTAGCTGGGGGGAATCATCTACCGGTATGCCCCTTCCCTGTTCTCGGGCATGACGAAGCTAGTTTAGTTCGGGATTGCGTACTTGTGCTTGTCGCATCTGTGTGCGGATTAGTTCCGTGTAAAAACAAACAATAGTTGTCACCAGATTTTGGCAACGAGACCGACAGGGTAGAATGAAACATGAATAATTGGTGCAAAAACTCGTTTGCGCAACAGCGGTGGGATCGAACACATTATCGACTATATCACAAGAAATCTCATATGACTGTCTACTACCCGGGTCGTCTACTTGATAGGAGTATGTATGGCGTGAGGTAATAAGTTGGCAATATACTGACTTGTATTCTGCAGTGATAGCCCATCCAGAATTGAGGAGTTCCAGCTCAAAATAAACAGTAAGAGAAAGAAGGGATGCTGCTTGACTCTCCGACCCTCCCGATACTCTCGGGAAAGCGGTCCAAGATCTGCATCAGTCTTTCGCCACTCCCGCTGTGTCCACAGCCGAGTTGAAGGTATAACTCGATTTGTCCATGGCACTCAGGAAGACCGGGTGGATGAATTGTTGGTTTGCCTCGCGGCATGCAAGTGCGATGGCCGCTGAGTCGCGGGTAAAGTACTTACCCCTGCGATTCTCATTGCGCAATGCATATTGGGTCCTTGCAAAGAGACTGCCAGACCCGAGAGCAAGCTAATGAAACAGCCATTTAGTTCTGCATGCCTCTTCAAACAGCCTCATGGGTGTGGCATGAGTCCCTTCCCGCTCAAGTACGTCGACCGTGGCAAGAGCCGCGACCAGGGCATCCGTAGCTCCCCTGTGAGGATCCTGGTCGGCTACAAATCGGCTTATATTCACTCCCTTTTCTTCAAGGACTCAATCAAAGAAACCGACTTCCCAAGAAGCAGCGATAGAGGCAGAGGCAATATTGGCGTTGAAAATTGTTGCAATGCCCATCTTAGGAAGACTTGGAAACGATGATAGGAGACGCAATTGCGCAATGTCAGGTTTTGTTGTTCGAAGATAGAGCTCAAAGAATGTTTTAGGCGGTATGGCTATGAAGGAATAGGATCCATTTTTTTTTTTTTTTTTTTTCAAGTAGTATCTTTTGAAGCTTTATCTACATCCCGCTTTAAGCAGGCCCATTCACAGCATGGGGAACGATGCGACATATGCCGGACAACTGTCCCCTTGCTCACCAGCCATTAGATTAGCGCTGATCCAACTGCCGAGAGAATATTGTTTCGAGGTCAGGGGGTCATCTGCAGTTATCGAATGTTTATGATGGAACTTAGATGAAAACATTCATTCGTGGAGTTTTCCCAGATCGCCCGACTTCAAGAATATCCGAGACGTAAAGGGGGGATTGAATGAGGGGCAAGAAAGGCAAAACAACACATATCATGTAAGGGGGCACATCATCTATCGCGTGCTGATGATGGATATAAATAACCAGAGATCAATTGTCTTCCAGTGAAGAGCCACGAAGAGAGACAACAAAACAGGCCAGTAAAGCATATTCAACTTCTCTTTCAACTTCTTTTTAGTTATTACCAGTCAAATCATCATCATCATGCCTCCTGCCGCAACTCCCATTCCAGCAACAAGCTGCCCCTGAGTAACACGTTGTTCCCTGCGAATGAGAATGCTGTCAGTAGTCTCACCAAAGCAATCAACGCCAGCCGCAAGATGGGCCATGTTCCTGCTTACAGTGTGATTGATGGTTGCTGCACCTGGCAGTGGAAAGACAGCCTGTCTGAGGCCGAAGGATGGATAGTCATCGACTCTCCTGTTCCTAGGATCTCAGGTGGGGGTCTATTTCTTCATGCCGGAGCAACTATGGCTGAGGTCCGTGATGTTGCTCGTACCATGAGTGCCAAGCTCGCCGTCTCCTCGCAGCCCCAGATTTGTGGTGCAAAAGGCGGTATACGCTTCCCTCACCAAGACCCTGGCGCTCCACTCGTTCTTGAGCGGTTTATACGCGACAATGCCAGTATTATCTCACACTATTGGGGAACTGGTGCTGATATCAACACGGACCACGCAATCATTGACAAACACGCGAGGGCCTATTGTGTCCCAGGCACCTTGACGGCATTGGACGCACTTCGGTCCTCACTGAACCGCACCGCGTGGAACCAGGCGGCTTTCGACATTGCAGCTCTACTCGGAGAGCCTGTTGGCGACACCCCGTGGACTCTCAGCGAGTATTCCGTGGGCTACGTCATGGCCATCATACTCAAGGAATTGCTTGCCTATGTAAATCCGCATCTCATCGGCCACGTTCGCCTGGTACTCCAAGGCTTTGGATGCGTTGCGTCTACATTCGCACACGCCGTCAAGAGACTAGGCATCGGCTACGTGGTAGCAATCTCAAGTCAGTATGGCTTCTATGTCGACAAGAAAGGCATTGACTGCGATGTTATCGAAGACATGCGGCAGAGAGTTGTTGCAAGTAGGCAGACTATGGGGCTAGACCCCAAGAGCCTAGAGGTGGGACTGACTCAAGCTCAACTTGAATCACCCTTTTACACCAAGCGCACACCTGGTAGTTCTGATGAGGAACATCTTGAAGCCTTCTTGGCTGCGTCAGAGGGTGAGGTCTTTGTCCCCTGTGCTCAGCGTTATGTCTTGGGGCCAAAGACCATATCAGCTTTGATCGATGGCACATTCTCCAACGTACCCCGAAGGGCACGTTTCATCCTTGCAGGCGCCAACAATGTTTTCAGCCACGGTATGGTCAAAGATGCCATCTTAGCCAAGCTAGACTCGGCAGGAATCTTCATGCTCCCTGAGTGGGTCAGCAACTCGGGAACTTCCAACCTATTTATGCGAGCCTGCAGCGGCCTCGCGTTGAAAGACTATGGCCCCTCGAACCTCGACGCATGTGCCGGTGATTCAAGGGCTTTCGTCAACGTCCTCTTTGCTAGGGCCGGACAATATGCAAACAACAAGGCTCTCTGGGAAGCTTGCAATGACCTGGCCATGAGTCGTAGACAAGCTGGGGCGGTTAATCTTCTTGGCGTCAAGAGGCTGTGCCATTTGACTCTGATAACCCCAAATGTCTCCCGTGCAATACAGACCGTAACGCAAGTCTACAACGCAAGACCCAGCCGAGATGGAAATCTCTACCAGCTTCCGGGAGCAGGCGATCCAACCATCAGCATTGTCCAGGCACCGCAGACGGCTGGCCCGGCTGACATCGGGTTATCCGCCCATTTCTCTGTTTACAACCTAGAACGAGCTCGTATTGTGCTGAAGGCTGAGAAAATCGGCTACGGGGAGAGAAGGTTGAGCAACGGCTCACGTGAGCTCTTCCTCTCGCGGGAGTTAGCTGGGTATCCAATACGTCTTTGCCAAGCACCAGCGCGGGAGGGATTTTATTACGACTCCTCCGTGTCTGATGTGCTGAGCTCGGTTGCCGGTGCAACCGGTCAGATTGATCATTATGCAGCGATCATGCCAAATACGGCCCATGCCAGCAAGTTTCACGAATATATGCTGGGTTTCACACCGGTTCGGACCTTTACTGTCAAGGCTGGCGCTACTGCTCAAAGTGACGACGGACTGATGAACGTTATGAGCCTTCCGTTTGATACCAGTCGTGTTGTGATCCTTACCGAAGGCCTCGGCCATGAATCAGTCTTTACGAAACTTATGCACCGCCACAACGGACCGTATCTTCATCACATTGCCCTGCAAGTTGATAACGTGGACACTGTCTTTGCCGAAGTGAGGGAGAAAGGTTGGCAAACAACTGCGGAAAAGCCGAGCTTCGATCTCGCTACGGGTCTCCGGCAGTTTTTCCTCAAAGAGGAAGAAGTTGGATGCATCTTGGAGTTTATTGGTCGGAAGGCTGACGACAAGGGGGGCTATGGGAGTGGTAGCGCGGAATTTGGGGTTGGAAACGTTGTTGCTCTGGCTCAGTCTCTAGACGATTGAGCTCACCTTCCTTTCGAGATCTTTGGTGTCATTCATTTTCCTTAGCAATTTGAAAATTTGTTCCCTACTACACCTATCTGTCATTCTGCAATAGTCGTCGTTCATTGCAATATTATCGATAAGTAACCATACAAGATACTGGTGAACTACCCTGCTCAATCAAGAGGGCGGATAAAGCGGTCGTGAAAGTAATCTGCATGTCTCTAGCAACATGCATACGTGAAATCGGTCACGAATCTCCAGGTGCAGATGGCTTCACCTTCTGGCTGAATACCCAAGACAGTGCATATCGTCTCGAGGCTCTCAATCGGTGAAACCGAATCGACGGGAGCCTTGAGATGATGGCTACGATCCGAGCCGTGGGGATACTGAGTGATTTGGAGGCCACAGTGCCTATTGCAGTGGACCGGAGTAACATGAAGCTTACGAGAACAACAACAACAACAATGATAACAGCAAAAATAATGACAAAAGAAGGGAGGAGGGATGCAAGTACGTCCTAGGTCGTGTCTAGCTGATAAGAAGGGCGGACCGTGTCAAAGAATGCGCTGGCTTTAAATACTTCAGATGATTTGGTGAAGTCTTTTCCTATCCGCAGATTGACTGATGCATTTGGTGAAGATCCCAACCACATCCGATGGTGCGGTAGTACATTTCTACATTAGAAGATGTAGTCCAATGCTTTGCGTCGGTTCCATGACATAACTTAGGGTGCATCGCCATGGTCAAATCTCTTATCTCTTTGAAATCTATTCTATTCGATGAAGACCATGGGGGCTTATACGTTTCGAAATACGCTCATATGTCGGGCACACAACCTAAGTTGTATGGCGGCCCTGGCAGGTAAAGTGAGGCTGGTAAGTCACGGCACTTGCATGGCTGTTGCTGGTGGTAGTTGTGACTGTAACCGTATGGCGATCGCTTCCTGTGTTCGTCATGTAAGATGAGAAGTTAATCGCCAGGACGACCGGACCGTGTTGGAGAAGGGATGATCCGCCTCAACTATCGAGAACCCGCTAAAATGATTTTAAGCCATATTAAATAAAATGACAGTATCAGGGTACAATATGCTTGGGGCTCAATAGAAAGCGATGTGCGCTACTAAAATATTGCACTCACCGAGTACAATTCAAGTCAGAATACCCTAAAACATAGGGGAGACAGATTGCCTAACGGGCTGTCAGTGACAGGGATGACGGAACACGGGTTCTAAGTATGGTGGATAAGCGCATTATTTATCAAACCGCAAATCAACCCCACTTTGCACGTGCAGCGTATGTGAAATAAAATATCGCCTCCAATTCCACCTCAATTCCTCCTCAATTCCACCTCCTCAATTCCACCTCAATTCCACCTGCTCAATCAGTTCGACTTATTATCTTTTACCTTTACGATTAATTAATTATAGATAGTACTATTATATTTAACCCTTTTCACGCATTAGGTATTAGCATATTAACTACGAGTATTATCAACAAAAGGCGCATATGCTCCGCCTACTAGGCAGTAATGTTACTGCATTACCTAGATTATTATGCTATTAAGACCTAAAGTCGATTTCCTGAGGTCTATTATATTGCCGGTATAAAGAATTATCTTAAAAAGTGCCTAGCTAGTAAAGGCTTAAAGGCTATAATTTTACTATTAGCCTTAGATATTTAACTCTAGTAAAAAAGAAAATCCTTTTATAATGCTAAATATTAATTTAGAATTTATTAACTATAAAGAGTGCTTTATAGTTATGAAACAGGGCTCTCTAGGGTCTTATCTCAGAGATCATGTACAAATGCTCTGTCAACATTGCCGAAAGCCGATTGCTTTGGAAGCTCGCCTGCATCACCTTGAGGTGGTTCATCAAGGCCAAGAATGTCCAATATGTCAGGAAACCATGCCAATCTCCATGATAGGACAGCACCGAGGTTACCATGAATGCCCATTCTGCCCAACTCTAGTGGCAAAATGCAGCCTAATCGCCCATATCGAAACAGACCACTCTGGGAGGCGATGTCCTGAGTGTCCTGAATGTCCTGAAGGCTCGAACTTGGCGAATCACAGGAGGCTTTTTCGACATCTTAAAGAAGCGAAACAACATGAATGGCTGCGATGCCTGTTTTGCCATAACTATCAATTTCTTAGTGGCATCAAAGAACATCTCCAGTATCAGCATGGACTTCAATGTTGGGACTGCTGCGATCCGTCGTCTGAAAGTTTTGCCGACCACGCAAGTAACTTCCATGGACAACGAGTATGCCCTGTTTGCCAGACGTCGATGGCTAGCAGCAAGGTTGACGTCCATCTGATAATGGATCACAAGCTCTGTGCATGTGATGGGTGCGGTCCTCAAATTAAATTCGACCATATCATGCGCCAGCATGTTTGGAAAGAATGCCTGCAGTGCAAATGCATCATTGAAGAGTGGGCTTATCGTCGTCACCTACTCCATGACCATTCATGGGAGGAATGCCCTTATTGCGACTATCTTACACACAGCGACACTGCTCTTGCTGACCATGAGAAAGAGCATGAGCTGCGATCTTGCGACGAATGCTTATGTATGGTCATAGAGCATGCATATGATGAACATTTACGTGAGAAACATGGCATGAAGGATTGTTTGTTTTGCGCAACTTATCCTCTTCCCCCTGAGTTGCTTAAAGAACATATCATGGAATATCATTGCAAAATGATGAGATGTTCAGAGTGCAATAAATTCCAAACAACAGCTGATATGCCATCTCACCTCCAAGACAGTCATGGTTACCAGAAATGCTGCTTCTGTGACGATGTGATTGCTGGACCAGAAGTCCCAATTCATAAAGACGAGCGTCATAAACCAGTCACATGCTTTGAATGTGGTAAAGAGGTAGCCCAGACAGATTTCAATCTTCATCTTGTCAAGGAACACGATTACAATGTTCAGCCGCCAGCAAATAATGGCACGCAGATTGACGCGCAAGCTGCAAAGAGCACTTTGGCGAACTTGAGCCAAAGGGCCACCGCTTCTGAGGATAGACAGGACCGGCCTATTTTGCAGTCTGCTCGATACTCAAATGCTAAGAACAAGGCAGGGGATTGCGTTCCATGCAAAAAACACTATAGAAATCTATACGAGCATCAAAGGAGAAAGCACAGGATACTAATAAGAGACAGTAAGCAGTTTAAGAATAGAGCACCGTGCGTTGATGGGACCAAAAGCCATTCAAAGGGCAATTTAAACCGGTGCCCAGAATGCAAAGCAGCAAAAACACGAAAATAGCAATTAAATTAGGAATTCGAAGAACTGAGAAATAAAAGAAAGCAGTCTTCAGTACCTAGTGTACACAAAAGGCACCGTTCTATGTAACTTTTCTCCAAATTTACCCTGCACATGATCCTCCTCATCCACATTTGCGCAGCCTAGAGAGGTTTTGCTAATATCTTGCTGGAATACTCGGATATTCTTACCAATCCTTTATAAAGTTGTGAATTTTTATGTAAGAAGAGACTAATGCTATCCACATCGTACGCACTTTCCTTCGTAGCAGCGCAGCAGGGGATAAAACCAAAGAGAAAATAACAAAGCATTCTTTGTACTGATACACGGCCAAAATCAGGCAGGCTGAAATGTTGCTCCGTTAGGTCCAGATGATGCAACCACATCGAGCTTAATGCCTGCCCTACGTATTCCCTCCTATTCAATAATAGTGGGAGATCATCGCTGACTATACATTGTGCATTACGTCCAAGAGATGGACATTTCCAAAAGTAAGGCTGGGTATCCCTCAACCCTAAACTTCCACTAGTACTCTCCATACTATACCCGTCTCCTCCTCTATGGCAACCTTCCTGGCATGTGCCAAATGTGATGGCCCTCAAGTGTGATCGTTTGGTTAGTCACCCGCTTTTATAATTATGTATCGCCGGCAAAACGAGACATTCGGCAGGATGCCTGTGTAGTGTGCAGGTTCAGAGGCTCTTTTGCTATAGTCTTGCCTGGATGAGAAGGAACAAAGAGAGAGAAAAAAGAAGCGGAGTTAGGGGAAAAAAGTATTTATATTGGGATGAATGTTGATTAGGGCTCAGGCTAGTGTTGGCTTCTTGGTTTCATGGTACATGCCAGCTGCGCAGACCGTCTGCGCAGGCGCTACATTCCCTAACCATACAGGACAAGTGGCAAAACTAAAACAGAAGAAACCAACGCAAGGCTCCATATTGAATGAGCGTATGGAGCCCATGGCCGACGAGATCCTGAAGAAGCCAAGACACCGAACCCCGACGACAGCGGGTGTTACCAGCTTCCCTAGAGTTAGTCACTCCAGAGTTTATCATCTAAGAATTTATCACCCTAGAGTTCATTATCCCACAATTTATCACCTTGCAATTTCTCTGCCTAAAGTTTATCACTCTATAAATTTCTCACTGATAATAAGATTTAACTGTTATTTTCTATACATTAATATAATCCTTATAACATCTTGATCATCTATTCCTTACATTCAGTGAATTCTAGTGACGCCGCAATCTTGGCAAATTCCTGTTTTATATCCGCTAAACTCTCTCTGCTTCTCTTTATATTCTTCTCTATCACATCTCCCTGTTTAGTGCTGGAAAGAATCTCAGCCTGTAGTTTTTTTTTATCGTGTCCTTGTATTCGTCGCACTTTGCTTGCATGCTTTCCAATATTTCCTTGTGCGAGTTTATTTCTGCTGCTGATGCTTCAATTGTTGACTTGGCATCCGATATGATCTTATTTAGTAATGTATTTGTAGGTTCAACC
The DNA here is from genome assembly GCA_013186775.1 of Fusarium dlaminii. Taxonomy (NCBI): domain Eukaryota; kingdom Fungi; phylum Ascomycota; class Sordariomycetes; order Hypocreales; family Nectriaceae; genus Fusarium; species Fusarium dlaminii. The sequence continues at coordinate 972 of JAAOAL010000213.1, read as the reverse complement.
TCTTGGCCCAACCACTCGCGTGCCGCTTTATGATCGGCCACTGACTTCTCAACCTTCGCTGTGAGCTCGTCTGCCAACTTCTGGTAATTTGCAAGCTTTTGTTCAAATGAATCTCGTTCTTGCGTCATTTCCGCTAGTTGTCTCTTTTGTTTTTCAAGGGCTTTTATATATTCTTTCAGGTTAGCTTTTGCTTCTTCTAAGCTCTTTGCAAATTCTTGTAAGTGGCTCAGGAGGGGGAATGCAATATCATGCTCTCCAGGGTCGTCAAGTAGGCCAAGGTTATCGGCGTCGGAATGACTCTGCTCAAATGACGCTCGGCGGCTTATTGGTGGCATTCCAGGAGATGCAGCTTCACAGGAGGGCTTGATAGGTTCCGGACCCGTTGTGCCTGCAAGCTGTCCTGCAAAGAGACTGCGAAGATGATTGGCATCGACTTGTGATGGGGTACTATTCCCATTCAGCAGAGCCTGCAAGACAGCCAGTGTAAAGATACCGCAATTGACGTACGTTATCTTCCTGTTAAGGACATTCCTGCCAAATGTTAGTACCTAGGACAGAATAATCATTAATAAAACCGCGTCTATACTTCTTCGTGGATGCTGAGATCACCAGTAAGCCTAATTGCCGGCTGTTTCAGTATCCATGACTTGAGGTTATTAACCGGCATCTCAGACAGAAGAGAGTTGTAATATTTAAGTATTATAATATATATCTTTTTAGCTTGCTTTTATATAGGCCTCTTAAAACTTATATTTTTATATAAATTTTACCTTCTTAACTACTATAATAAATCTAGATTATTAGTATTTATAAGTTAATAGGTTCTAGTTATATTAATTATTTAGTATATATAATATAAAGTATTATATTTATACTTATTATAAACTTATATTATAATCCTAGTTAGCTAATATATTATAGCCTAGAGGTCTTTATATTTAATATATTAATTAGATTTAATAAAGGATATAA
>JAAOAL010000212.1:0-17709 GCA_013186775.1 Fusarium dlaminii | reverse complement strand
TTAATTTATAATATATAGGTTTTTAAATTAATACTTAAAATTTACTTTACTTTATATAATACCTAATACTAACCTTAAGATAATATTACTACTTAGTATTATTATAAATATATATACTATTATAATTAAGTAAATATATAATAAATAACTAAGTACTAGCTATCTAGGGCAAAAGTATAGCAAGGAAGGGCCAAAAGATACACTAAGCGACTATTAAAATGCCATATATATTTGCAATATTCGGAGGAGTTGTGAAGCTACTGGTGTTGCAGAGTTATGGTGTTGTGGTGTAGAGAAGATGCTGTCGAGCGAGAAATGGAATACAATGGCATCGCAGCCTTCTTTGCAGATCACTGCATCGTCAGGTCTGTGTGCGGCAAGTATGGGACACAGAAGAGGTTTGATTCGGTCGAAGTCAAAGTCGTCGGAAGTGATCTCTGTATTGAGCCTTGATAGCTCGTCGAAGTATTGCGTTACTGGATCAAGGCAGACCAGAAGCCGGAAGGAGTTATAGCATAGAAACGAGGATAAGGACGAGGTTCTGGAGATCTTTTTATGGGAGAAGCTTCTGTTTATTCGATGCCAATGTTGGAAAGTTTGTGGCAGATTATATCTTTTATTTCGTCAACGAGGGTCGATTTCAGGAGAGGTTTGACGCGATGGGAGTCAAAGTTAGTAGAAATGGCGGTAGAAATAAATCTTAAGAGATCCCTTTAGAGAGTGCTATGAAGTATCTTTGAAAGCAGGCGGCAGGTAGCAGGAAGAAGTTCAAGTGCCGAATTAAGACTGGGTGCAAGTTCTTGCGATCTTAGAATTCGTTTAATCCCCAGTAACGGGGCTGAGATATCGCGTTCATCACGTGCCTTTATATAGAAAGAAATTCGGGCCAGTAATGCACTGCCGGAAATTCTTTATTCCTTGTATTTAAGTTATCAGATATGCTTAGATACTAATAACTAATTAAAACTCGCTATTTACTTAATTACAATAAGAGAAGGCAAAGTATTATAGGGTAGGCAGGATCTTTATAGCATTAGGAAATAACTACATTAATTATTTACTTATATCTTTTAATAATCTTATAAAATAAAATATTTATTATATTTTTTAAGTTATTAAAATACTTAAATAATTATTTTATATTATCTTTTTTAATAAAAATTAATATATATTAAGGGGTTATCTAGTTTCTTTTAAACTTCAATCTTATCTATTTAAATCATCTACAAGATCACTCCCCAAAATCCATAGCAAACATATCAGATGCAGGGGGTTGTCCGTTGATCCAATCAGCCAATATGTTGGTCATGTCATCAGTGAGAAAGTCAGCAAAACCATCAGTCCCAACCTGTTGTTCCGAAGGCTGAACAGCCACATCCGTCCAAGTCAAGGGATCATTTTCGGACACACCAGCCACCTGGAGTGTATCATTATTCTGATCATACATGCCCACCGACGTGTTTCGAGATTCGACCATGCGACGGGCAAGTCGTGCGAAGGTAGAACAGATTTGGTAGAGCTTCTCAGCTCCAATGTTGATATCTCGGGCGCTTCGGAACGTGGTGACTACTTGCTCGAGAAGGTCTACGTCTTCAAGACTAGATGCTGCTATCGAATGCAGGAATATGACGACAAAAGGTGTGAATGACGAGTTGTGAAGAGCCCTGCTAGCGTAAGCTGACAGGTCTGCATAGGCTAGGGCTGACTTACCAGTCGATGTAGTCTGCTTTCGAGAGCATCTTGTCGCCACCGTAGCCTGAGAATGCGCGAAGATGACTTTGTAGAGAGAGCCTTGCTGCTTGGAAACACTGGGATGTCATGTCTGTACCTACTCCTGGCATTGCTGGAGCTCGTAATAGAATGGTTAGAGTTGAATAGTACATGATGTCCCAATGAGTCTTTGAAAGCTTGAGAAGCTCCGCAAATCGCACTGTACTTCCATCCATCTACATATGTGTTAGTTTAGTGGCCAACGCAGATTCAACATATCTGAAAGGAAGCCTACATGATCTAGTTCGTATCGCCATTGGTGCATGTCAGTAACCAATGCATCAATCCATTGTCTGCGATCTACAGCGGGGGATTGCAGCCCGGCAACAGAATAGAGTTTATCAAATATCAAACCCTGGATCTTGGCTAGCCTAACAGCCAGTCGAAACAGTTCAGTCCAGGGCTTCTCAGCTGGGTCGTCCGGTGTAGCAGGATAATGTGCGTCAACTTCGAAGTCCTGGATCCTCGAGGCGTTGCCGAAATGGAGAGAGTTTGTCTTGTCAAAGACATAAAGCGTCCAGAAGAGCCGACGCTTATTGTCAGCGAAACCACTTTGGTCCTTTTGATAGGTTACCTCTCGATGGTAGCCCATCATCTGGCAGTGACTGAGGCCTGCGTTGACTAATGAACGAGCCAGGACAGGGGCGGCTTCGTTTTGGATCTTGAGAACCTATGATAAATAAAGAATTAAAGAAAAGCCTAACGTAAGAAGAAATCTAAGAATAACTAACCGCAGCCGTGATAGCCAAGATATTCTCGAAACTGGGAACTGTCAAAAGCTCAAAGGTTTGGAGACCTCGATCAAAGTTTCGCTCAGCCTGCGCTTTTAGTTCTTCCAGGTTATATTCCTCACCGAGGCTATCCTTTGTGATGATGAACTCGCGGAGGAGTAATCGCATGATGCCATTGACGCTTGTAATATGTCCAAGGGTTACTGGCTCCGTTGGGAAGTAGACTTTTTGACATAGATGCTCAATTAGACGCACGTCAGTGAGCGCTTGGCCTGGAAAGAATCTGGTCGGATTGGCTATATAGCGGGTTAGTTATTAGATCTCCAGTCGTTTCTAAATGTGTGTTGGCTACTACCTTTGATCTTGCGTAGAATAGTAAGGACAACCGAAGCCGGCAGAGGTGTAATTTCTGGCATGTATCGAGTCGAGGCAGCGAAGGGCAACTTCTTATCATTATGACTTTTAAAGATAGTGTTCAACTGGTTGAATGATTCGCTGATTGTCTGTGCTGCTTCAGGACTCTCTGCAGCTGCAGAGCGTTGAACCTCTTGGCTAGCCTGGACAGATTGCTGAAGAAATGACGATGTTCCCTCGTACAATGCACCTCCAGGAGATGGGGCCACATCATAGACACTGGGCTCAGAGGATCCAGCTGGAGAAACGGAAAATGTCTCTTTCGGGCGCGTGGGCGCGGATGTCAGAGCAGGCGTGGAAGTCAACGGCTGTTCAGGTTGTTTGTCTAGACGTAGCTCAACTTTGGCCAGTCTGGCCTCAAGAGTAGCCACATATTCTTCTCTTTTTGCAATAATGAGTAATTGTGAACGTATAAACAGCAAAAGTACTTACAATTGACTTATTCGGCTGTCTGGCTTTGAACGTGCATCTGACTGAATAGAATGAGCTTGCTGGCAGGCTATACCTGCAGCTTTACAGTTTCCGCAAGGATGGGATCTGTCACAGCGAATCTAGAAGAGTCAGAAATGAAGAGACTAGTTTGATTATACCAATCACCTTGCGGACTTTACATGCTTCACACTTTTGCATTGTCAGTGTCTTGAGCCATAATGGGATAATCGGGCTTTGTCTGAGCAGTACGTACCGCCCGTGGGACCTGGGAGAGCCTAGCTCGTCTAGCCAGAATAGTCTCCTCTCCTGACATGACCCTAACAAACAAACCAAGTTTCACCCACTTAGCGAGATTCAATGCAATGTGAGGGTCAAAGGTTGCGTTGCGGGAGAACGGGCTCGCGGAGGAGAGGGAATGCTGACACCTCGCTACCTCGGAGGCGCGGGCCCGTGGTCCCGAGCCCTACAAGATGCCCCTAATTCTGTTAGTGCAGATCATATCGATTGGCTGTCCGTGTCTTCCGCGGGTCCGTCCAAACGAGGGAGCGAACAGGCAGTCTAGACGACAAAAAGACTTGGGTAAATTCAGTCTAGACTTAGTACACCTTGGATGAATTATTTTTGGCATCTTGGATGAAACTGCAGCATATTCAGGGATGGGATTGATTGTCTTGGCAGCGAAAATATGGGAATGCAGTCAGCATGAGCCATTCTGTATGACCCGCTTGCCTAAGTATATGGATGTGAGCTCAGACATGTCCAAGGAGGAAGGAAATAAGTCCCTAACAACATCACCCTGGTCTAGTTTGACATTAAACAATCTCAATTAGACAGTTTCTTTCACCTCTTTCTCTTGAGCGTTCCTTTAGGCTTCTAACCTTCTTTTTATCCTCTCTTCTTATCTTTTACCACTTTCATAATAGACCCTCCACTAACCTCCAACATGGACGCCGACAACGAGAAGAAGATCCTTGTTGAGGACTCAACTACAACAACACAAAAGGATGAGCCTGAAAAGCAGGCTGAACTTGGAGATCTTTGGGTATGGCTAGTCTATTCTACTGGAGTAGATGAACTCACGACTTACACATCACAGCGCGTCTTTCGATTCGCCGACCGCCTCGACTGGATCCTCAATTTCACATCCCTTATCTGCTCCATCGCTTCTGGAGCAACACTACCCTTGATGACTATTGTTTTTGGACAGTTCACCGGCCGATTTAGCGACTATGCGAGTGGTAATCTGGATACCGAGGGCTTCCAGGATGAAGTCAACACGTTCGTCCTATGGTTTGTCTACCTCTTCGTGGGCAAATTTGCACTCAGCTATCTGGCCACTTTGACTGTTACCGTTTCCGGAATTCGAACGACACGAGTACTTCGACAGCGTTTCCTGGAACATCTTCTTCGAACCGAGATCTGGTACTTTGATACGGCTAATGTTGGATCACCCGCGACCCAGATGACTACCAATGTCACTCGTATCAACCAGGGTATTGCTGAGAAACTATCACTTCTAATCCAAGGACTGGCCATGTTTGTCTCATCCTTTGTCGTCGCGATAGCAGTTCAATGGAAGCTGGCACTCATCACTTTGACTGTCGTGCCTCTCTTCTTTTTCATCATTGGCGTTGGGATGACCCTTGATGCGCCTATCGAAGCGAAGGTTCAGGGCAGTTACTCCCAAGCTAATGTCTTCGCCCAAGAGGTCATGGCTTCCATCCGAACTGTCCATGCCTTCTGGGCACAGGGCAGAATGACAGTGCGATATGACGCCTACCTCAAAGAAGCTCACGTACATGGAAAGAAGAAGTCTTTCATGTACGGTGTCATGAGCTCATCAACTTACTTCTGCATGTATGCTGGAAATGCTTTGGCCTTCTGGCAGGGTTTCCGCATGTATCAGAGTGGTGAGATCGACTCTGTTGGTACTGTATTCACGTAAGGCTCGAAAACTTCATTAACAACTTCAAAAGTGACTGACCCTTCATAGAGTTGTACTGTCCGTCTTGCTTGCATCATCATCGATCGGTCTTCTCTATCCACAGGTCCCAGCCCTGGCCAATGGCGCGGCAGCAGCTTCTGAGCTCTTTAAGATCTTCGATAAACCATCCTCATTAGATCCTCTCAGCAGCGAAGGCAAAGTTCCCGACAACTGCCACGGCCATCTCGAGGTCGAGAACGTTTCCTTCTCATACCCCTCTCGACCCGACACAAACGTGCTCAACAACATCAGTCTAAGCATCCCAGCTGGCAAAACGACCGCCATTGTCGGAGCCAGTGGCTCTGGAAAGAGTACTATAATTGGTTTGTTGGAGAGATGGTACCTACCAACCTCTGGCCGCTTCCGTCTTGATGGCATGGATGTATCCATGCTAAATGTCAAGTGGCTTAGGTCTCAGATGGCTCTTGTTCAGCAGGTAAGACAGGTTCTTTCTGTTCTTGAATCTATTTAACGTAGTTACAGGAACCGGTTCTATTCAGGGGAACGGTGTTTGAGAATGTGGCCAAGGGCTTCACAGAGGCACAGAAGGTCCTTAGCCTTGACGAACAGAGGAAGCTGGTGCAGGAAGCCTGCGAAGCCAGCTACGCTCATGAGTTCATTCAAAAGCTTGAACAGGTAAGCACGCTCCTCAACTTCAACCCAATTTGTCTAACATTGCCTAGGGCTATGATACATATCTCGGCGAGCGAGGTGGTACGCTTAGCGGTGGCCAAAAGCAGCGAGTTGCCATTGCACGCAGCGTTGTCTCTAATCCCAGGATCCTTCTTCTTGACGAAGCAACAAGTGCCCTAGATCCCAACGCCGAGCGAATCGTTCAAAAGGCCTTATCGCGAGTTTCCCAAGAGCGCACAACGGTAGTCATCGCGCATCGCCTATCAACCATCAAGGACGCCGACAACATCGTCGTCGTCTCAGCTGGCCAGGTCGTTGAGCAGGGCACTCACGAGGAACTTCTTGCACTCAATGCTCACTATGCCAGACTCATTCGTGCACAGAACCTTGCAGTTTCCGCGAATGACGTTCGCAAGGACATGAGTCCGAAGCAGGATATGGTCGAAGTCGAGACAGACGAGGAGGTGGCGCGCGTCATGACAGCACAAACCGAGACGTCCATGGCACTCAAGGATGGAGAGGCTAAGCCTAAGGACCGCTCTATTATGACGAGCATCTTCCTCATCCTCAAGGAACAAAAGGCCCTTCTCCCTCAAATCATTGTCGCGGCACTCGCTTGCAGTATCGCCGCAGCTACCTGGCCAGGTCAAGCTGTCCTGTTCTCCCGACTTATCACAGCCTTCTCTTCCAGTGAACCATCTGCATCAGATGCCAACTTCTATGCCCTCATGTTCTTCGTCATTGCGCTTGGCAATCTAGTCGCGTACTTCACCATCGGATACATCTCCAACCATGTGGCCCAATCCATCTCTCATCAGTACCGCCTCGAGCTGTTCAGTCGCATGGTAGTCATGGACATTGACTTCTTTGATCGAACTGAGAACTCATCCGGTGCATTGGCTTCAACATTGTCCTCAGTCCCCACGAGTTTGACAGAGCTTCTTGGACTGAACATCTATGTCATTCTCATCATGGTTGTCAACATAACTGCTAGCTCTATTCTTGCACTGGCGTATGGTTGGAAGCTGGCTCTTGTCATGGTGTTTGCAGGATTGCCTCTTCTCATGGGCTCTGGTTACTTCAAGATCCGTCTTGAGTCTAGGCTTCATGAGAGCAATGAGGCAAGATTCCGAGAAAGTGCCAGTCTTGCCAGCGAGGCTGTCTCCGCTCTGAGGACCGTTGCCTCTTTGACCGCCGAGTCGGACTTCATCAAGGCATACTCAGAGACTCTGTCAAGCATCGTCGCCCAATCGGTCAAGTCTCTCTCGATCTCAATGGTGGCATATGCCTTCTCGCAATCCATCGAGTTTCTGGTTATGGCACTCGGATTCTGGTACGGCTCACGACTCATCTCCTCTGGCGAGTACACATCAGAACAGTTCTTTCTCATCTTCATGGGAGTTTTGTTTGCGGGCCAAGCTGGTGCCCAGTTGTTTGCCAACTTGGGCAGTCTCACAAGAGCAAAGGGTGCGGCAAACTATCTCTTTAATCTGCGAGAGGAGCAACAGGTCGTTCGAGAGACCGATGAGAACAAAGATCGAGGTCCCGATCTGAACCAACCCATTAGTGTTGATGACGTTCACTTCAAATACAAAAGTCGCAGTACCAAGGTCCTTCATGGACTTTCGATGGATGTGAGTCTCCCTTTTGCCTATCTTAAGAATATCCACTAACATTTTCCAGATCAGCCCATCTCAGTTTGTTGCGGTTTGCGGTCCCAGTGGCTGCGGCAAATCAACCCTGGTATCTCTACTTGAGCGATACTACGATCCTACATCTGGCAAGATCTGCGTTGGTGAGCAGGACATCAAGGATGTTTCACCTCGTCTCTACCGTAACGAGATGTCTATGGTTCAACAGGAGCCCGTGCTCTACGAAGGAAGTGTACGAGAGAACATCATGATGGGTCTCGATGGTGACATTGACGATACATCTGACGAGCGACTCAACGAGGCTGCTCGACAGGCCAACATCCTCGAGTTTGTCTCATCCCTTCCAGAAGGATTCAACACTCCATGTGGTGCACGAGGCACAGCATTCTCGGGCGGTCAACGTCAACGAATCGCCATTGCCCGTGCTCTTATCCGCAAACCGAAGCTTCTTCTTCTCGATGAGGCAACTTCGGCGCTCGATACACACTCGGAGCAACTCGTCCAGGAGGCACTGGAACAGACGAGAAAGGAAAGCGGATGCAGTGTGATTGCGGTTGCTCATCGACTTTCGACTATTCGAAACGCTGATGTCATCTTTGTTCTTGTTGGTGGAAAGGTTATTGAGGTGGGAACGCATGAGGAACTTCAGGCTACGGGAGGTGTATATACAGATATGTGTCAGGCTCAGTCTCTAGACAGAGAGGCCTAGGGATGGACCTTTTGTTTTTCTTTGCATTTAGATTTAGACTTCTGTAGTCATCTAGAGAGCTCATCTAGCTCCCTCCAGTTACATTATTTCTGTTACCCTTTCTTATTATTAGTATTTTTATTGAAGTTCCTCTTATCTACACACTCACTCCTTGACGGTGACAAACGATATCCTACAGGTTAGGTTCAGTCTGACCTGAGAGCAGTGACATATAACCCCTGCATAGAGTTTGGACTACTCGCTTCGCCCCGTCGGAGCGGTCGGTACATTAGTGAGCACGGAAAAGTTTCTGAAACGTGCAATTAAGCCTATTCTTAAGCATCCTACACTAACGATGTTTGCAACAAGCACATGGGACCTTGCAGCGATGACAATCCTCTTATTCTCCATTAAGCCAACCCATCTGAGATGGATTTCCGTTTTACCCAACAGGCTGAATTACTTCAGACGGAAAAGTCCACATTTGCTGCAACATAATGCCAGGAAAGGGTAGTAACAATATTCTTATCCGTAGAAAACGGAACATGGCCTGGATAAAGAAGGTAACGAAATCTAGAAGCGTCGGAACCTGGCTCGCCGAACCTGGTAATAGTGGAGCTTAATGCTGGCCAGTCTCCATACAATGCTGAAGGTTCAGAAGGAGCGGGATACCGGTAGTTGAGTCAGATAAAATGTGGCTTAGAAGATCATACCCCTTGAGGGATAACAATTCCCTTTTGAGAAAGGGACCTTTGCATAATTCCCGCTGTCGTAAGTTTAGTGATTGCGACCTTTCCATAATAGGATGGAAGTTGCTGGCTGGAAGGATTATATCACAGTGATAACCGTGCTGTAGGAACGTTACATTTTAGCCTGTTAGGGCCAAGATGAGTTATGACAGGGTTTGTAGGTTTCCCCCTGCAGCCAACCACTACAAAGGGCCCAAGCTTAATCCCGTGTATTACCTCGAACCGCTCAAAGTCAAACAGGGACAATAAGACATAAATGCAATGAAATCACCCATATGAGTTGATTCCTTTCTCTCAAGTGTTGATCTTTATCAGCTCTGCAATCATGGCATCTCCACGCTCTCTGCGACGTTTTGTCTTTGCCTCTATCTTTTCCCTAGCTTTTGCTCAGAACAAGGCTGAGGAACTGACCAAGTGTCTCGACAAGGCGGGCGTAAGAAACGTCATCGAGTCTGACAGTCAATGGGCCGCAGAGACAACTCAGTTCCAGAAGCGTATTAGTCCCCAGCCTGCTGCAATTGCGTTCCCCGAATCTCGCCATGAAGTCGCCCTTGCGCTAGAATGTGCGCGAGAGGCTGATGTCTACGCAAATGCCCTTGGTCCTGCCCACTCGTTCCAAGGAAATGGTTTCGGAAAGCCCGGGAACTTGGTCATCAACATGGCTGCGTTTGACGACGTCAAGTATGACTCAAAGACCACCCTCATGACTTTCGGTGGCGGCACACATGTTGGGCCGGTTGCCAAGTATCTTTGGGACACTGCTGGACGCCATGTTCCTCACGTCCGTGGTTCCCATGTTGGTGTCACTGGGTCCAGCATCGGAGGCGGATTCGGTACCACCTCGCGTTATCTTGGCACTCCCATGGATAACATTGTCGAGGTTGAGTACATGCTATACAACGGCACCGTTGTCAAGGCTGGAAAGGGCTCCGAGCTCCTTTGGGCTGCTCAAGGTGCTGGAGCTTCCTACGGTATCATTCTCTCCATGACTACCAAGACCTTCAAGCCTGAGTTCGATAAGGCTATCAACTTCACTCTCTCGATGGGCGATCTCAGCTCTAGAGACGGCGCCAGGGCTCTCGTGGCTATCCAGGACTACGCCACCAGCAAGGACTGCCCTGATACCTTTGCTTTCCGATGGAGCTTGATGGCTCCTCCTTACGATGGCACTGGATACTTCTATGGCAACCCCGACAGCTTTGACAGCGTTATTCGTCCTCTCGTCAATAAGCTCAAGACAATTAAATCCGCTGTCGAGGTCAAGAAGACTGTCCTTCCCTGGTGGGACCTTGAAGTCGCTGTCGCTGGTGCTGGCATGAACCAGCCTGACGGCGGATTTCTCGGTGGCCGAGCATTCTATACTCAATCTCTTACCACTACGACCGACCACCCTCTCACTCTTGAACAAGCCCAGATTCTTTTCGAGAGCACAACACTTGCCTTTAACCGAACTGACCTGACAAAATTCGCCTACCTTGATCTCTGGGGCGGTGTATCCCGCAACATCAAGGATAGCGATACAGGCTATGCTCATGGCAGAAACCTGTGGCTGATTCGCTGGGACGCCAACTCTGTCAACCCCTTCGTCTTCCCTGCCGACGCTATTCCTTACCTGAGAGGTCTTATGAAGCCATTCGAGGATGCTCTTGTCAAGGGCGGCTCTAAGCTCCGTGGCTTTGTCAACTATGCTGATACCGAGCTTACTGAAAAGGAGTGGAGTTCACGTCTCTATGGTGCAAACTATGAGCGCCTCAAGAAGATTAAGGCCAAGGTTGATCCAGAGGGCCTGTTCACTGGTCACAAGCAGTCTATCCCTTTGCCTTAAGCATCCGAGTGAAGGCAACAAATGTTTATTGTATCTTGTTAGTTCTGGAAGTAACATATTTTAGCTCAATGGTCACATGGGAAGGATATCGAGTTTGAACGATTGAATCATAAAAATAACATCCTGTTTACCAAGTTTCAATGTCTGCAAATGAAATAGTTACCCCAAGATTCACGAGAGGGCGCGATTGGGTAGTGAGTGGGTCGTGGGCACTACATCGCTTATGTGGTTGGCTCATTCATCTAAGCTTAATTTTTGCTGTCCTGAGGGTGTAAATTCAGCCCGAATTATCTTGTTAATGAAATTCTAATGATGTCAAAAATAGGTTCATATCAATAACTAAAAAGAAAAAAGTATGAGGCACACCGGATTTGAACCGATAACCTTCAGGAATCTCCGTGCTTAATAGCTGGAATCTGACGCGCTACCGTTGCGCCAGCGCCCCACTGTTGGAGAAAGATATCACTAAGAAAACTCATAGTGGCTTGCTTGTGACCAGGCCTTTACAATAAGTATTGGCAGTACAGTCTTTACACATTAGCGTTACGACAAGTTCTATAATAATGGTCCTTTAAAACTTTGCATTTAATAGAACTTCCTATTTTAAACTATATATAAGCTACGGCTAGAGTATCTTAACGCCACTATAAGTTAAAACAATAGTAATAATAGTAAAATCACGAATTAAACACTGAGTTAATTTTGGCAGGCTAGGTACTCCATAGGGACCACACAACGTGGCATTTGCCTTGAAATAAGGTTGTATCGAATAAGCATATTCCCCTGCCACCCCCGCTCCAACGTTGTCACGGACTTTTCAGCATGCAATAATGCCGTCCAATCCAGGAACGTCAACATTATAACAAGGATAATGACGACAGTCAAGCTCTGTTTAGCCTGATAATTACTAGACTATTCGTAAGCAACACCTATCCTAAATCGTTGTATATATTCCCCTCCTCCTTGTTACCGTTCCACTTCAATAACTTCCCGCCTTGCAAGTGATCATAATGAAGTTCTTTCAACCTATTGCCGTCTTTCTGTCTCTCCTCACCTCTATTGCCCCGAGCGGGGTGATGGCAGCGGAAGAATCGGCAGCTGCTCAACGTCAGAAGGGCGAGACTGTGAGATACCAAGGATGTCAGTATTCCTTCACACATAGTTTTGGTTGAGTGCTCAATTGACTATTTCTAGTGAATCTATATGTATCCAAGCCCGGGAGGTTTAACCTTGGCCACAAAAAGCCTGGAAAAAGAACTGGTGTTCTTCTTCTCACCGATGTCTACGGCATCCAGTTGAAGGAGAACCGAGAGTAGGATTGTCCACCTACTCTTATTTTTCTTCACTAACCAATGCAGGTTGGTCGATGACTTTGCCAAACAGGGTTTCTTTGCTGTTGCGCCAGACTTGTTCCGAGGTGATCCGGCAAAAGAAACTCCAGATTTCAACATTACCGAGTTCCTTGCCAAGCATCCTCCCAGTGTCACCGACCCAATTGTTGCCAAGGCAATCAACTACCTACGCAATGAGCTCAAAGTGAACTCCGTCGCTGCAACAGGCTATTGCTACGGTGGACGTTACGTCTTTCGTTCACTCGGCCAAAACGGAAAAATCGATGCTGGCTTCACTGCTCATCCCAGTCTCTTGGCTACTGATGAGATTGAGGCTGTCAGAAAGCCCGTGTCCATCGCTGGTGCAGGTCAGTTCCAGCTTGTAACAACAGTAAAAGAAAAATCAAAAGCTGACATGGATATAGCTGAGGACCAGATCTTCCCACAGTCCAGACAAGCGGAGACTGGAGCCATCCTCACTAAAATAGGCAAGCCTTTCACTTCGGTTCTGTACAGTGGTACCACTCATGGTTTTGCTGTTCGCGCAAATGCATCAAACCCACAGCAGGTCTTTGCGAAAGACGAAGCGTTCTATCAAGCTGTTCGTTTCTTTAATGCATGGGTCTGATTCATAGTAAGGCAAGCAACAAAGCAAACAGTCATGGCGAACTATTGATGTGCTGATTCACCGACTCAAATGCTCACCAGGCGCTCGGATCACACAAATTACGAGACCATGGCCTCTGGTAAATTATAAGCAGAGGTATTTCCACTTTCCTTCTCATGCACGGAGTCCTGGCACATGACAGGCATTGCGCGCCATATAGTTATCTAATAATATTTTCCACTGTTGTACTCACCGTACCTTTTCCAATCTGGACTTAGAGGCACCTGAACCATAGTTATTCTCTAAATACACCGGGTTCATGTCCGTGAAGATAACCAACATCATCAAGGCATCCAAGGACAAGCATTATGCCAGCAACAATGGCAGAAACATGGAGTATCTGGTGGGTTTGTCCCACGATGTCAAATGCACCTGGAAAGAATCTCTCAGGCCTCTGTTATAGAGGGAAATACCAGTCATCAGTGAAGTTTAAGACCTCTTAGAGGTTCTTAAAGTGATCAAGTTTTCTAAGAAGATAAAGATAATATCAGGATCAAAGTCTCACAATATAAGACATACATAAGAATTAAAAGTCAAATAAAAAAAAAGCGCTCGGGTTAGCAAGAGGAGCAGCTGACAGCGAGGACCTCAGCACTACTGTCATTGAAAGTATGGGTAACATTGTCGTGAAGTCAACCCCACAAAAGCCAGAAAGCCGGCGGCGGAGCAACTACAAGCCCGAGAGCACTTTCAGGTTTTTTCCGGCTGATTCTGACGACAGGACACAGAAAATACTGCTGATCGAGAACCAAAGCTCGGGTGGGAAGTTGAGGAGAAGGCAAAAGACAACACTTCGTCTCGGCTCGCTCGTCATCGTCTTTGAGCTGAAGCCATTCGTGAGTATCCGCCTGATAGGGACCAATTATCTCAAAAGAACCCCGAGTCATATGAATTGGTTCCTCATCTGCATCAATATGTCACACCCAACGCTATAAACTAGCCTACTGACTTTCTTCTTCATGCTGTAGACACCCAGTTTGTCGACGAGGCGCTTTGGCTTTTGTATATCATGTACGGCCATGTTTACCTCGCCGCATGGAAGGAGTTCTTCCTAAGTGCTTTGGAACGTCTTTTCTGGCATGTGTCAGCTGGATACATCGCTGCAAGTGGTGTATGGTGAGTTGTCGCTCATGTTCTATTCTACAGTGTGCGTTGGGGCTAAAGCGTCTTTTAACCCCTTGACCTTATCACAGTTCTATTCTGAATGTAGCCATGAATCGGTAAATGGTAGGATCGACTTATCAAGCCGGGATATCACTGGTCTCAATATGCTGTTTATGGATTTTTGATCATGTGCTCCGTGACCATTCGCATTCTCAATCAGATTTGCCTAACTGCTGAGAGCCTCTTAAGCCTCAAGGCAGCGCCTGAAGCATTGTACAATACCGTGAACTGGCTAGGCTTTATTCCACAAATCTGAAGAATGTATACGTTGGCTGCTGATGCAAACAAGGTCTCGAGCGATATAAGTGGAAATCAGTTCACCAGTATTACCCTTCTTAATCCTTGAACTATTTCAAATCTTATAGTCTAGGACATTCCTTTTAAACCATTCCCAGTATACCGACTCTGTCCAGTGCCTTAAATACAGCATCACAGTAGCAATAGCATAGACTCCTGCTAAAGAAGAAGTATCGCCAAACCCGAATTTTGCCCAAAGGATCTATACCTTATCAGAAAACTTCCGAAGACCTTGCATCGATGGCAGCAGAAACACTTACTGTTTTGGAACCTTCTTGCGTTGTTGCCATAAAGCTCCAGATATGTCTGTTGGTGATAATAGCCGGTAATAGACCGAGCTCGTCCAGCGCCTCTTGTATATGTGCTTTGCCTCTAACTTGCGATAGCAGATCCCTCAGGTAATTCCACTGTGCAGCTTGCCATATGCCTATCTGTAGAACCTTATTATCTTTAATATCTTGGGATCTCTTAGTCTCTATGCTGATAGATATTGGTTCCGCTTTGAGTCCGAGATATGACGTGTGATTCAGATATAGCATAGGGAGAGAAGTTTGCAAGCTGTTAGCTTTTGTCTTATATTCTGCGCTGTCTGCCAAGGGGTTTAGATAGACATAGAAGTTAACAAGCTTAGAGCCAGCCGATAGAGGGAGGTATGTCTGAGTAATAGGCGCAGATTGGCTGCAGGCGCGAGTCAGTAATGATAACACAATGTTAAGACAAGGACTTACCAGGGTGTAAAGTCTACGAGATATGGCTACTTGCCAACACGAAAGATCTTCTCCAACAAACAAAAGTATACTTCAAAGTTCCAGATAATCTCACTATAATATTTCTTGTAGCACTTTCTCGCATATTCCATAATCTCTATAATAAAGCTTCGTGGTAGTGCACTGCCCAGTTCTAAGAAAGCATTATCTTCATCCAATCCATACTCGGCCAGATCTGAGAATTCATCTCTTAGACTCTAGTTAAGAACCTCTTTCCATCTGCTCGCTCTATTCACCTTCTTTAGAATGTCTCGCAGAGCCTTGGGATGCCGCTCATCGCCCATTCCAAGTTGCCGAGATTCATATCCATTTGCGTTGAGAGATAAACTATCTAGCTTCCTGCTTGGAGAAGAAGATGCGGCTGAGGCGCGGCTTGGAGATGACCTTTGGCGAGGTGATCTTGACCTAAGGCTGGTACCTGACTTTGAAGCTGTTAATGGAGAACCACTATTGTCGTTATCTATATCTTGGTCATTGTCTTCACTGTCGCGTTTTGGGGGTAATCTAAGATGTGGATCTGAAGTTTGTGATATTCTCATGACTTTAGTATGCTTCCCTGCTTGTAAATTGTCCATCTCGTAATTGTTTTCGGATGAGGGAGTGTGAAGTCGCCTTTTTTGTGGTTGGGATTTGCAGTTGTGCTTTGACGATAGAGTGACTGCTGGTGGCTGCTCGTCGTTGGAAATTTGATAGAGCTAGCTCACTATAGAATCGTCAGAGAGCATTCTGCGATCAGTCTCGGGTATTGGTGTGGACTCTTGGCGAGCTGTTGGTGAATAATAGTGATTCTGGATGCTTTTGATGAGCATGTTTTGATGTTTATTGTTCACAAGTGGGTCGTCGTGCCAACGTGGAGATTCAACTTATAGTGGCTAGAATAATCTTCCTCCGCGTTAAACAACCTTCTGTCTATATACTTTCCTCCTATTATCCCCTACTCCTCTCCCTCATATTTCTGAGTCCTTGTATTGTACCATTTCTGATACTATTCGATCCACTGCCACTCGCCTGAACTTGCTGCTTGTCCGCTGTCCCCTCCTGCCTGATACCCTCCCGTCTGATACCCGCCTGCCTGATACCCTGCTCCCCAGCTTGAATATGTAGCCCCTTGGTTACTTAAGCTTGACCCTGTGTTGCCGGACGCTGCCCCGTATAAAACTCCATCCAACTCTCCTTCACACAGCCTTGCGTCTCTCTTGGCCCCTTTTCCTCTCTTCTCCATTACACCCTCCCCTTTTATCTCTATATTATTATATGCCCCTGGCCCAGATCCGTGCCCCTTTATGTATATATGGCATTTTCTCTTTCCGTGTTTTCTTCTATGAACCTCCACCGAGATGTAGTCACTATTACCTGATCTTGTATTTGTCTTACTATCTACCGTGAACTGGTGCGGCCCTGACCTAGAAGTAGTAAATCTATATTAGAACCTTATGCTTTCTTTTATTTCCCTCTGCCTTCTTTTCATAGATACCTAATCATCACCTCGGCAGACTTTAACCGGCGGGCACATATATAGCTGAAGTGCTCACTTAACCTCTTTAATGTATCCATCGGCACGCCAAGAAGACCAGCATCTGGTACCAGTTTTGTGATGGCTGAATCCTGCCAGAAAACCCGAATATCACCAATCTTGCCATCGTACACACCAGGCTCATGGCTATAGGTATATGGCGATGACATAATGGTGGTGGATGTAGATGGAGGGTATTGCTGGCTTGGCTCTTTTAGCACCTAAATGCTATTATTTGTTGTTTATGATAGAAGGGATAGGAAAGGTAGGCTGGCAGATGGAGATAAAAGATAATAATAATCCCTTACTTAGATAATAGAATGGACAGAATATGAATATCTAAGTAGTGATAACTTGGTGCTCTTTGGATAGTAGTGTTTAACTCTCTTGCAAAAATAAGTGATATGAGCTGCGACGTTATCCTCCTTTTATATTTCCATTATTGCATAAGCTAAACACCTCGTTGATGTATTTCTGGGATCATAGCCGCCATCACATAGCCGCTCAGCTTGGTCACTACTGCGTGAGACCTAGTGTAACATAGGAGGCTTCCCCTGCTATTGGTAAATCATGGCGCTTATGTAATCCCACTATCCTGACCCTTACCTGCCTTTACCTGTACAGGAAACGCCGACCAACAGCACTAGATTGACTGGCCTAACCTAGATCGCCCGGCCATACCTGCGACCATAAAGAGAAGGAGGGGTCATGCTTTAAGTAGGGCCAAGTAGAACAATTCAACCTCCGAATTTATGTCCTCTCTATTTCATTTCATTCATAAACCAGGCTATATAGCAATTCTTTCTTATAGAATTCATGCTATATAACACGAATAGCATTTTATATACTACTTTCTAGTAACCAAACTATTATCTCCTTCCTTCTTTCCCTTTTTCTGCCTAAATTGAGCATTATTCAATCGGTTTCTAGAGTTTTTCCTGGTGTATTCCGGCATTAGTCACAATGGCTACTGGAGACAATGATCCAAATTGCGACCCTATCTGGGGCGACTTTGTTGACTCGGATAACGAGTGCGAGATTGAGGATGCATGCGAGCCGATTGAGCGATACGAGGAGGGGCTCTATTATCCA
>JAAOAL010000211.1:0-18303 GCA_013186775.1 Fusarium dlaminii | reverse complement strand
ATAAACTTAATATAAATTAATTTATTTATTTAAAACTTTAATTATTATATATAAAAAATATAATATAATTTTTATTAAGTTAAATCTATACTTTAATACCTTTATAATAAATACTTTTACTTATTTCTTAACTATTTTTATATCTCTCTTGCTAATTAAGCTCTATAATATTTCTTTTTAATTATGCTAATGCTTAAGAGTTAGAAGATGCTGACCAAAGAGTTAGGGACAAGACAATTGTGTTCACCGCTTATGCACCTCGCATTTAGTCACTAAGATTCGATTCTGACAGACTAGTTCTGAAAAGGAACATGCTCGGGATTCTCGGGCTTGCTACGATTATCTGATTGGCTCGAACGCTGTGGCCAGCAACTTAGTTTGGTATTTGAGTTATCATAAAAGCTTTGATAATACACTAACAGAATGAGGATTTTGTCACTTTATGAAACTCACTTCTGATTGGCAGAAACTTCATGTTATTTGCTGTCATGTGTCAATTTCGCAGCTAGGTCTGCCAGCTTGTATGACGATGAATCAATGTGAAATAAGGATATAAAGCAGTCTTTAACTGCTGCAATGTAGTCTGGGAAATCTTTCATTAACTCACAATCCTTCCTTTTTCTTCAACACTCGTATTCCTGCCACAATGTCCGAGCATCAAACGGCCATCCCTAAAGGCTCCTGGGTTCTTGTGACAGCTGCAAACGGTCATACTGGGAGTCATATTGTCTTCGAGCTATTGAAGAGAGACTTCAAGGTCCGCGGCACTGTTCGAGACTTGGAATCCAGCCAGTGGCTACTAGAGGATGATTTTGTTTCCAAGTACGCCGAACGTGGCCATATCGAGCTTGTAGCTGCTGATACGACCAAACCCCATGACTTTGACAGAGCCGTACAGGGTGTCGCGGCTGTCATACATGTTGCAGTCATTGGAGACTTCGTCCCTGATCCCAATGTTGCTATTCCAGCCACTATAGAATCAGCCTTATCTGTTTGTCGATCAGCAGCAAAGGAGCCATCCGTGAAGCGGTTTGTCTTCACTTCGACCTTTTGGGCCGCTACCTTTCCAGTTCCTGGCGTCGGTGACACCATTACAAACCTTGACACTTGGAACGATGCTGCGATTCAAGCTGCTTGGGCCCCTCCTCCATATGGATCAGATCGTATTCTGCCGGTGTATTTCGCAGCCAAGGTTGAGGCAGAAAAAGCAGTCTGGAAGTTTGTCAAAGATGAGAAGCTCCCCTGGGTAGTCAACTCGGTCAGCCCTTGTGTTATCCTGGGAGATCCCCGAGATGATAAGCATCTACGGTCCGTACCGCCCCAGCTCATTGAGCAGCTGTATTTGGGCAATACTGAAAAGCTGCAAACCCCTGCCAGTAAGTAACATCTCCATAACTGATACTTGCGACTAATTATGAGAAGTGTATTACAGCCACGTCACCGATGTCGCGATTATCCATGTCGCCGCCGCAATCGACCCCAACGTACAAGGTCAACGCATTCAAGTTCTCGCATCATCGTTTACCTGGAATGACTGTCTAGATATCCTACGAAGCGCTTATCCGAATCGCAGCTTCGTTGATAACTTTATTTCTGGTGACCCGAAATTGATATACAATATTGAGAACGATATTGCTCTGGATCTGCTACAGAAATGGGCCGGGCGTGGTTGGATCAGTTTGGAGACGAGTGTTACAGAAGTAGTGGATTACTTGATCAAAACCAAGAGCCTGGATACCAAGTAGGCAGGTTTCATTGTAGACAATCATAGTTGTCATGGCTTATCTGTGAGCTTATTAATTAGCCTGATAATGATATACTGTCAGCTGATGATTGGTTTTGGTCCCCGCTGAGTCAGATTCGTGTTGAAAAAACGAAGACCAGTTCTGACATCCCCTTCTCTTCTTTTATCTTTGTCATCCTCGTATTAGCTCATCAACAATGGATAATTGCACTAGAGACACGGAATATCAATCAGTTATTCAGAGGCAAACCACGCTAGTTAGAAGAAGAGGCCGGGGCAGATTACCAAAAAGCCAATCAGTTGAAGAACCGACAAAGTTTCAACCTGGAACATTGCAATTCATCAACTCTACTCATCCAGACGAGATCACCAATTCAAAGAGTATCAGGCTGATAAGATCGCATGCAGCAAAACTTTCTCGTGCTCTGCAGAAGGAAAGGAAACAAGACGAAGCTCCTCTCGAGGGATATGACCCTGAAAGCTTTCAAGCTGAGACAGAGATGAGATCGCTGGTTCACCTAGCAAGCAATACGCGATACCGAAAGATCATGCCTAAGGAAAAATTACATGGACAGACCGGAAATCGACCACCAAGTCCACTCCAGTTGATTGGCGGTGCTCGCAGTGACGCATATATAGGATTTGCGAGACCACTTTCAGATGATGAGCACTATCTCTTTGATTTCTGTCCGTCTATCCTCCTATACTTTCAACCAACTGAACCAACTAACATGTTGTACCACAGATCTAAATTATGTCATTTCTTACGGATATAAAGCATGCTATGCCCAAGACGACGAGCATAACTTTATTTACCTCATGAGGCATATCTGGGTGCCCAATGCAATGTCTAAACTCAGTCTTATGGCCGCTGTCTTTCAAGTGGCGTGCCGCAACTATGTCGCCGCTACAAATAACAGTCTATCCGGAAAATTTGCGATTCAAAAGCTTCAATATCGACTAATGTGCATTCAAATGGCTAAAGACGCCATCGAGTCGGAGACTGTCGCTACAGATACAACTATCGCATTGGCTATGCTTATGGCCTCTGAAGCAGTGAGCATCCCTTTCCACTTTTCGGTTTTGCTTTTTATCTTCAGAAGAAGGCTAATTTGATCATCTCAGTTCCTCGAAGGAGATATGAGTGCATATTGGAGCCATGGCGCTGGCGTTATGAAAATGGTGCGTGCGCGAGGAGGCGTTGATATGCTGGGAATGTCGGGATTCTTGACTAGAACTGTCTCGGAATCTATCTATCTCACGCGGACCAATATGGTAGCCGGGCCAAATGTCTTGGACCCAAAGATAATTGTCTCCTGAGGTACAATCTGTCGAATAGCCATCGGAATTCAAAACATTGTCCATATTTTTGATCGTATTATCTAATTCTGCGTGCAAGTCAGTGGCACGTATTATATTTCAACTCATCGAATGGGTTTGTCCAATATGCGAGCATACAGCGTGGTCAGAATCAATAATCACATCTTTCTGTACCTGAATCGCTGGTCAGCCAAATTATCCGGTATCGAGTTATAGTTTTTGATGGGATGTGAGAGGCTACTAAGTATAGGCTCAGTCCTTCTCCATTGACCTCACCCGTTAGCTCTTGGCTTGTGAGGGGCTTTCTGGGCGTATATCTGACTTTCGATAAACCTGTTTTAACAGTCGTCTAGAACTTGCCACTGACCGCGTCGGCATCGAGTCTATAGGACTTGCCAGACCCAAGGTTGGATTGTCAATGTATCCATTTAACTGTAAATAGTTCCTATGTCCTCCTTTATCATTTGTCACTAGGCTCAGCCAATAAACTATTAATCTCGGTGCCGAATCGGCGAAACTTATTCCACCTTCGTATTCCTCGAAGGCTTACATATTGCAATACGCGAGAATACGCAGGTTACTGCCTTAGCCGTGCAGACACGTCTACATGCTGACAGAGAAATTAAATTCTCAGCTTAAAGAAGATATCTCATTTAGAACTTACAGTCAATATTGCCTTATTCGAGATAGTGGTGATAGAGGCGTATTCAAAGACCAATTGAAGGATGTAGCTGCTGAAACATGTGAAAGCACAATAGTCTTAAAAACACATATAAACTCGTCCAATCTCCCTCTTTCAAGCCAAAATATCAATAACGCCAAACTTTCCAATCGCAATGTTCCTTAAAGCTACTCTTCTTACCTTTGCGGCCCTCATAGTTCTCGCAGCTAGCCAAAATTTACAGGCCACTCTACAAACAACATCATGGAACTCAACATTCAAACTCTCGCCTCAGCAACTTAGTCTTGCCAACTTGACCATTGACGAAGGCGCGAAGATCGACAACATTATCAATTTTGACCGTACTCTACTCGCCAATGGTGGTCCTCACCAAGATGACTTCTACACCCTCCCCCCTGGTCTGAAGATCCCCGAGGTTCCGGGTGAGCTTATCAAGCTCCAAGAAATCACGGATCCAAAACCCTACACAATCCCTGCCTCGACTGCAATGTCTCGTTTCCTCTACTCAACGACAAACATTAATGGTAGTCTTATCCCCGCCTCTGCTTACATCCTTTGGCCATATACCACCAAGAAAGTGAAAGGCGTTCTTGACGGAAAGGCGCCAACTGTGCTTTGGACTCACGGCACATCTGGATGGTATCCCACCGCCGCACCATCTAGCCATCGCAGTCTTTTCTACCAGGACTTTATACCATATGCCTTAGCTCTGGCAGGATATGCTGTCGTGGCCCCTGACTACGCCGGTCTCGGCGTTGGTACCTCATGGGATGGGACTTCCATTCCTCACCAATATGGCATCTATCAGGCTGGTGGGGCAGATGCTCTTAATGCCTTGAGAGCTGCTTTGACTGCGTTTCCAGAGCGATTGACAACTGATTATGTAAATGTTGGTCACAGTCAGGGAGGTGCCGTTGGATGGGGTGTCTCTGAGCTTCTTGCAGAAAAGAAAGGGAAATTCAAGGATCTAGTCAAGGGTCATCTAGGAACTCTTCTTTTTGCCCCACCCACAGATCTATTCGCGTTGCCAGCTACTTCGTTTACTACCTGGGTTGGTAAATATCTGAACCAAGTCTATCCTGAGTTCAAGCTTAGTGACTGGCTTACACCTTTGGGTATCAACCGAGTGACCCTCTTCAACCAGGTTGAGGGATCTCAAAGCGTCAGCAGCTTTCTTTTCACCCCCGAAAAGCAGATTGTCCAGCCTGACTGGATGAACACATGGTCTGTGGCTGCTCTCAAACAAATCGTTGACCCAGGTGAGAGGCCTTGGAAGGGGCCTATGCTTGTCATCCAAGGTGAAAAAGACCCAGCGGTGCATTACAGCGCATCATTAGCCACTTCAAAGGCTACTTGCGAGAAGTATCCTGGTGATCTGGAGTTCCTGGGTGTTCCTGGAGTTGGTCACTTTCCAGGTATGTATGCAACCAGGTCGATTTGGATGGATTGGATTAAGGATCGGTTCGAGAGACGTAAGGTCCAAAGGCAGGGCTGTGTTCAGTCCAAGGTTGACAGATTCCTACCTGACGATCATTATCAGCATGATCCAAACTCCTTCCCTTTGTGGGCCGGCAAGTCCGAATGGGCTTATGAGCTTCCTCAGGGTCATTAGTATTTAGGTTTCCGGTTGACTAAGAAGAGGAATGGCGGGTGGTGATTATGGGGAGCAAGGAGAGGCATGATATGTACTGAATAGTGAAAGTGGTAGTGGTTATCTTACATAGAGATCCTTAGTATCCGTTGATACAAATACTATATTGTTATGAAACCACCAAATTACAAAGGAACATAATAGCCGAAGTTATTCCACACCGCCTCCCAATTTGCTCGCCAGATCTGTCCGTGCTGATCACTTAAACTCCATCTTCTTCCATCAAGATGTGAAAAAACAACACCGTCCACGAACCAGCCAGCCATGGCGCGTGAATTTCTGTCTCTCCGATCCGTTTCTCTCCACTCAACTTGCACCTCCCCAAGCGAACGATCATTTAATTCTACATCTAGCGATTCGGCTACCAACGAACAAGACCGCCCTTTTCTTGATGAGGAAGATGATCCATTGATACCAAGTCTTCAAGATGTGCACCGCACGTTCCACATCGGCAAAGCGACATGGGAAGAATTCCTAGGCCAAGCGATGAGATTGCCTCAAGGCATGTGGCCAATAGATGCGCTGAATCCCTTCGCAACCCTTGTTGACGTGCCGAGTCTACCGAACAAGTTGCCTCGTAGGGAGCTTTTTGGTCGACCTTGCTGGGAGCTGCCCCGTGATTTTGGAGTCATCGAATGTCAAAACACGCATCTCCAAAGCGATGAAACAAGCCTCCAGCTCGGTCGTCTTGTTAAGTTTCAATTGCAGACCAACAATCCCATTCGATGCGATATATGCCCGGACGATGCGTCATACACCTGCGCTAGTTTTGTAACGACCAATAGCCTCGCTGTACTGGTTATGTGCTGGTCTTACATACTTTCGGCTCGATTGCTTGAGATGCAACACCGTAAGATTCGATATACAGAGTATCGTTTGCAGCCTGTTGTGCCTAACGGCCAGAAGCATACCGCAGCTGATATCAATCTCAAGGGTACATCGGGCGCGCTTACCAGATGGCTCTGCGCTATTCTCAACCCTACTATGGGCTGGCAGGCTGATGATGATAGGGATCTTCCGCCATGGGCCACGTCTTTCAAACCATGTGTAAGACTTGTTCTCGAGGCTTCAGACATGGCCGCAGACGTTACCTCAGCTCCAAGCTCTATTGAAGCTATAGAGCTTCTTATCGAACTGTGCCAGTTGTTTGACCTGGGCCCAGATATAGCCGGTATTTCCAACCTAGAACCCTTACCACCATACAAGGCTTCATTCTTAGCTACGCTCGCAATCCCTTTCTATAACTTTATGAAACTCCAGCCACTATTACCAAAACCTCGTCTCATCAGGCACCAAAAGAGGAACGCCTTTCATAGCTCTCATGAACAGCAAATCCGTGGATATTTACAGCATTTAGGTTATTTTATGACCCTAAGCGCTCATCCTCCTTCTATCGGATCTATTATATGGAGTGTCTTCTGGCAGCCAGATGTCAATTGCAATCTTGTTGGTCCATGGCTTACGTCGGTCTTGGTTGTACTAGAGCCAATTATAGCACTAAATAAGACCGAGGTCTTACTTAAGGTCTTTCTGTCACGCCGACCTAGAATTGGGATCTGGTGGGTGGCCCTATTCTTACTTGGTGATCCAGCTCTCTTCAACTGGATCAGGCGATATACAGTTAAGGCTGAAGAAAAGCGCTACTATACATCATTAACGTCTCCAGACCCAATAGTATCTGCCTGGACTGGGTCGAAGCAATCATTTATTGATTACGATAATGATTCTACTTATTTGCAACAAGCTGATCTAGTATCAAAAGCAGATTTACTTCGATGCCGCTTTAATGCCAAGCTTCAGCAAGACTGTGCTACAAGTCTGTCTTGGCGGCCCTTTGGAGATATAAAGAAGAAACAGGTTGAACTTGAGATTTGGCCGCAGTTGGAAACCAAGTATACCCGGAGCTATAACGCATTTTTCTGGTATCTCGAAGAGAGCCCCTCGATTCATGTTAAGTATAAGAAATACTCCTCAATACGCGATGACGGTTTCCGAAAGAATACGGGATTGCAGATGACCGTACCAGACAATTTGGAAATACACACTTCCACCAGGCCTTCAAAGGAAATATCATACCATGCCACCAATATGCGACCATCCATAGAATCAACATGCAGGATGATGAACTTTTTAGTGGAGGATTCTAGAGGTGATCGGCATTGGGAAAATGCCGGTTTTTCGGTAGAACAGGAGCAGGTTAGGTGGCTTCATGATTGGGAAGGTCTCCTCACGATGGATCAAATCATTAGAGACGCTGGGTGCTCAACTTAGTAGTGGGTGCAGGGTAGTTTAAGTTTCTATTAAAACATCACCGGCCGGTTGACATGTTGATGGAAGTTCTGGGAGACGTGAAAAGCAACCTATTACCAATGGATGCGTGAAGGGAAAGCACTATTCTTGGCCAGTGCACAAAAGGGCACAGAGATCCTGTTCTCAAAGCTCAAGGGACAAACCGAGTAAGTGAGACATTTCCCGACTAAAGAACAAAGACTGAGAAGACTCAAAGGCTTGCGAAAATGCCACTAGAAAATAGAACAATTCCCGACACGAACAGCAAGTTATTTTAAGAACGATATCGAGTCAGGCCTCCGATCCCTCTATGCTAAGGAAGCCAAGCAACTGGTTTCTGGTTTTGATAACAGTGAATTGGAGCTTCCCATCAGCGTTGATGACCCCACTATAAACTCGTAACTGTACAAAAATGCAGCAGGAAGCATTTCTGCTCTTTTAGGGAATGTATATGCAGAGAAACTTTCTAAAGCCAAAAAGCGCCACCTCAAAGAAATGCAGAATGGACGACCTGCAAAACGGCCCTGCCAATCAGCTGGTTTACTGACGGAACGCCCATCAACTACAATGGTATTGTTGGATCAAAGGCATTTGCTTCAGCACTAAGAGTTAGATAAAAGCCAAGAATTGCGGCATATCACTGTTACCACTAGCGATACTGGTAGGAACATTGATTATCAACAGCAAGGCAAACCCACAGACAAATGCAGTCTTATTCCAAGCGCACATGAGGGTGCCAGCTTTCAACTGGAGGCTTCTATCATACTCCGTAACGAAGCATCGCCGCCTCTCATACCACCTTACAAGACTACCATATGCAGGCATGAAACAGAACCATTAACAGTAGGAAGCGCCAAGGGTGATATAAGGCCAGATTAAGGTTATTCTTCTTCTATTTATCAGGAATCCATATATCAGCCAGGCAGAGAATCAGATATACATGTTTTGGACGAAAACCAGACATACCTTGACCATATGCCTGGTATTTTGGAAGGTGAGATTTTTAGCGACTTTAATATAATAGAGCTGTTTAGTGGGAGCGAACTATGGTGTCCTTTGCAATGCTATTAGTTATAGAATAGAGACAAACAATAATACCTAACCATTCCACCCTTAATTTTTATCCTACCATTAACATTAACTATATATGCTTCTGAGGACTTCTATTCAATAGTATTACTAGCTCCCGTTATAATGTTTTCTACAGTAACTTCAAGACTGTGGGAGCTATATAAGGGTCGTGGCAAGTAAATTAACCTCTGACCTTCTGTTGCCACCAAACGACCCTTAATATAGATCAGGTCCTTTCCCTCCTATCTCGGATTAGATATTTCATGCCCTGGTCACTTCACATAATAAGGATGCTTCTTAGTTAGTTGATCCTATATATATAATTTGAGCTCGTTATATACTAAGGGTTGAAGAATCTTAAGAGCGACCTTCTACTTTTTGCTTATTGCTTTGTCTCCCCAGGGGACTTTAAAGAAGGTAGCAGTTAGAAATTGAAGCTTCGTAAGGGAATTAAGATCCAGGGCATCGCTAGAAGACAGGTCGTCCGAGGCATCAAGATGACCCTGAAGGCTTGTTAGTAGCGACGTGCAAGTATCTATTTTTTTTTTTTTTTTTGCTTCACTCTGGTCGCAAAGCAGTGTTGCTTCACTCTGGTCGCAAAGCAGTAATATTTGTATCTTATCGTAATCTTATTAATGTGAGTCACCGGTGGCGTCTTGTGATGGAGTATGAGTGGAAGTATGAGGAGAGACGTTACAGTAGCCGAGTAAATTATCACCGTCCCCCAGACGATGAGAAAAAGCAGAATCTCTATGATAAGATCAATCCCGTTTGCTATTGCTTCCTTGGTAGGTTGTAACCACGCCCATAACGCTCAAATCCATGCGGTGCTACGTCTCCGTTGCGGGACCCTTGCATAGGAGGCCCTTATCTTGATACTTTCTATATCTAGTTGTGTTAGGCCGTTCATTGTCCTCTGGTAGCTCTTATCGCTGATCTGACCACTAATATAACGGGCCTGGCCGCTTAAGTTGATTTGTCTCGCAATAACTAGGTCTTTCATAGTTGAGACTGAAATGCTATAGCTGCTATTAGATATCGTTATATCTTCGAAAATGTTTTATTGCTTGTCGGCTAAAATCAGGAAGCGATAGCGCTAAAGCTTGATAAAGACCAACTTGGGTCTCCACGGCTGATGCTCTTAGAGGAACGTCTTTGTTATTAAAGTAAACTTTGAACGGAAATGCTATTTTAGGACTGTTGCCTGAGTCCCTTCACTCTTTCTAATGGCCAGAAGCCGAGCGTAAGGCTCCTATATGTACAAACCCCCCGCGATACTGACGATGTTCCGTATCATGCTTGTTTTCCGCTGTCTCATTGCCGCCCCGCTTCCTCCCGGGATCCGTAGCCAACACTGTCAAATGGAAATAAGTAGTTCCGATTTATCGTAACCGACAGGAGTCTCTCTAGACTACGGAATCGACCATTACTCTGGCTTTAATGCCCTAGTCCCGGGGCCCCGCGATATACTAGCCTGGGCTATGAGATAGCATATCGTGTCCTGGACCAACTTTGGGATAGTATATGGTATTATACAGCAGTCTCGGCTTATGTTCCAGCCTACCTCTTCAGATCAGGCGCCCTTTGTCGCCATCGTAGCCTTTCGGGTTGATTAACTGGTGTTATAACAGAGTGCGTACATACAGACAGATAAGAACAACCACAAGTATAAATACCTTCAGGATCGAACTCATCAAAGACGATTCAACGACTCCCAACGATTTAACGGATTACACATTCATATACCTAACACTATCCAACATCATTTACCATACACACAAACTCCGAATTACACAAGTTAGTATTCCACTCCTGGCCTCAACGACTATAAACCAATCTTCCACTAACATTCGCGATCCAATGCCGCCCCAAACATGCCCAGATTGTAGACAGGCAAAGTACAACAGAATTAGGAAGACGCCTTGCAATCAATGCCGTGGCCTCTACAAGGGCTACTATCTGCTACCCACTGCCAAGAATTGTCCTGGTTCAAACTGCAATGGCGGAGCTAAGAGGAATGATCCCTATAAAGATTGCGACGAATGTCAGGGTATAGGCAAGAAGCTTACGCGCTGCAGCTAGCCGGGTTATATTAACGGTTTCATAGAGTATTCATGTAAGGATGACATCTATAATAGAGGAGGAGTTATAGTTAGGCGGGTAGCTTGGACCAGGAGAATGACTCTCGGTATTTTTAGTTGAATAGGAACTCATTAATACCGATCTATTCTGTCATTAGCTGGAAATAGATTGCGTTATATCTCTTATTGAAATTTTCTTCTTGTTACATCGCCTTCGGATTCAACTTTGGCATATAACGAAAGGTAGCCCTGCCCCTCTTCGTCTTTTCCACTGGTCTACCATCGTCTCCATCCCATGGCTTTTACTCCTACTATAAATCATGAATAACACTACACATTTCAGCAATCCTAGAGGAGCGGTTGATACCTGTACCTTAGGTGCCTATTGGATAGCGTCGGCCTTATTCTCATACAGCTAGATTGCGCTGTGTGTTGCCAGACTATCTGACGCTTGGTATACCCCCCAACCCCTCAATTTTCATTATCAGAGCTCTGGTATCTGCAGAACTGATCTCCTTGGTTGCCCTTCCCTTGTGCCTTTCGAAGTCGAATCATTCGACTCATTTAAGCAACATACAGGAAAACAAACGCATTATATGGCTGCCGCCTGAACAACGCTTGTTGTTAACGTGGTATAAAGTGTTGGCAATCACCTAACAAACCCGCTAATCAGGTATAAACACATGAAAAGAACAGTCATCAATCAGCCTCAGTTCGCGAAGATCCTCAACTTCTGATCCACGCCCACAGTGGCAATGATGCAGCGGATCCGCACATCAGGCACAGGATTTTCTGTGCTATTCCGAGTCGGTGCCCCCATGCCCTCGCTGTGTTGCACCTGCGTGACACCGGCGTTATCCTGGACAATTCCGGGCCCCCATCTCAGGCAGGTCATGAACAGCTCATGCACATGCTCAAGCACCTTGATGCATTTACTTCCTTGACTTAGATCCCAACATCTTAAAGTCTTATCATCCGACACCGAAAGCAAATACTTGCCACCTGGGTGGAAAACTATCGCCCGCACCCAGTTGTCGTGACCCACTAGTGTCATGATGCAAGCTCCACGAGAATCCCAGAGTCTTATAGTCTTGTCTCGTGAACCGGTAGCCATGAATTCTGCCATGGCACTAGCGGGCGGAGACTTCTTTAGCCCAGCTATTGGGGCCAGATACTGGTATGATGAGGGTGGTGCAATTGCACAACATTCGTTGAAATGCTCATGTCCAAACATTGTCAGCTTTGATTCTGGTTCCAAGATGGAGATATCCCATAGTTTAACGGCCATATCATCCCCAGTTGAGAGGAGGAAAAGCCCGCCAGGAGAGGGACAAACATCTCGAACCCAGCTGCTATGGCCTTGGAGGGTCCTCACGCAATACCCAGTAGTTATATTCCATATTCTGAGGCTTTGGTCTCTGCTTGCGCTAACAAGCAAATTTCCAGATGATGGTGGGCCGGGAGCCCCTGAGGGTATGAAGCGGATTGCGCTCACACTATGGTCATGTCCTGTCAGAGTCCGGGTGTTCTGGTAATCATCTGCGGGATTCCACAACTTGATGGTCAGATCCGAGCTGCAGGATGCAAGAAGACAGCCACCTCTTGGGCCGCCATAGTCAACATCCAGCACTGGTCCTGTGTGGCCCTTGATAGTGTTCTCCAACTCTCCCAGTTCCCAATCCCAAATTCTGATAGTGTAATCGTTGGATCCGGAGGCAATTGAGGAGAATATTGGATGGAATGCGATGCAGTTGATGGTATCTCGGTGCGATTCGAGGGTATGTCGAGGAGGGGCCTTCGGGAGCCAGGATAAGGGGTCATTGCGCCTTGAGAGTGAGGTTGGTGTCGCATTATCGAGCTCGGATTGCAAGGCCACGTTGCGACTCTCCAGGTCCATAATCTGCGACGATCGTTTAGACTTCGTTGCGCGAGGGAGCCGTCGTTATAGCAGTAATGGAAGGAAAGATTTCTTGGGAAAACATGCCTTTTTCTGTAGCCGGACGATGCTCGTCCACTTTTTCTGCAGCAGTGTTTCATATTTCTTGGTTGTAGGCCTGTCGAAAGCATCTTCCCCCAGATCGAGATCCGTCCTGAGCGCCGCGGCGGCATTCGTGAAATTGTTTGCCACTAGGTACGCGATAATCGACTTATGTCTGCAGGTATCGTGGTCATCTCAATAGTACACTTAGGCTCCTCATACTTCATGTACGGGACGTACAGCTCTTCGGCTTGCTTGCTCGACAGTAAAGGGGCCATTACTGTGGCGTACGGCGTTCTACAGTAAGTCAATACCTGTATTCCTACCGCATCTGAGAAGTCTAGCCATCGGTTGCTTTCTGTCGTGGAATCCAAAAACAAAAAGAAAACGATTAATAGGGCAGGTAGGACAGTACATCCTTGCAGGAAAGACTTTATGACTTTGTGATATCGTCGGGCGCGGTCGAGAGGAGGCCAAACACCCCGGTTACCCAGTTCTAAGCGATAATGAAACTAGATATGGGCCATCCCTCAAAATCGCACTCCTCTCCAAACATTGCATTTTCAAGATAACATTGCCCAATGAGCCTGAATGTCTGTTTCTTTTTGTTGATTGCGCGAATTACCAATGGTGTTGCAGAACCATGTGCGATGATGATATTGTCACCAGCTTTCACACAGTTCTGAGTCAGCCCGATACGGCCATCTGCCGTCACGAATAACCTTCTGTTTCGCAGTACCAAAACATACTCCCGAAGGAGTCGTTTCTTAAAACTTCGTGGTCCGAATTGTTCGTTATTCTCGTATACATTTAGTAGACTATTAAGATTGGCTTCGCTCAGCCCCGTCCCTGTCAATTGCCGAAACTTGATGTCTTGCTCTACTACTGTCTTGGACAGATGCGGTACAAATGACCCGTCCGATATACAAACGCGCAGGACTCTCTGCGTTGTGAGCCGAAACTGACTCGTTACTCGACGCAAAATTTGGCGGAGAGCAGCCTTTTGTTCTTCGAGTCTAACGAAGTCGATTAGTCGTTCTCGGGATCTCATACCTGATACGACTGGAGAAGTCTCGTAAACTATCCCAATAGCCCTCCCTTGCAATACCAAGTGATCCGGATTATCGGTCTCTGGGTCTGGTTTTACCCACGACGAGCTCAGACATGCTTTAAAAGGAACACGACCGGCTCGATAAAATAATGGCACGCTTAACAGGCCACAACACCAATTTGGAGCCCAGGATGGAAAGTTCTCGGGGAAATCAACAGAGAAATGAGATTTATGGCGAGATTGGCGCGGTGCAACGGCTAAGATGTCCAGGTTTCCGGTCGCCGCAATGATCGTTCTTGCCACTTCAATAAACACTCGATATACAGGTACGTCGTAAGTCGGTCGGATCTGAATGCGAGGATCTTTGTTCAGAGCAAGAAAGGCGTAGACGAGATCTCTCGGTTCAGAAACCTTGCAGTCACTGCTCATGCGCGAAAGAAGTGAGTGAAAATCCTCATGAATCTCCTTATTGTTTTGCATGATCTGAAAAGGATGGTTCTTCCGCAAGTACGAGATTTCGTGGTCTAGAAACTCAGAGAAAGACTCTCTTCCGATGTCTCGGAAGAGACATGTTACGAGGAACATGGTGTCAGGATGCCATCGGAATCTCCCGTGCGCGAGGATGGCTTTGCGAGCAAGCATGAATTCCTGCACAACCTAAGCACGCTCGAACCATGGCAACTTCATTATTGATATCATTGCCTGCCTGTTGAGATGGGCCTCCAGTGAGAATATAAAGGCTTCCCTGAGCACTGTATCGGTAGTTGAGTCCACCCTGGATTTCTCGAAGTCTTGAAATATTCGATCAACTCGTTCCGCGCCATCACCTTCGAGGCCTAGCCAGACGAAGACTTTACAGGCTTTACGGTATATATCTCCCATCTTGGCAACTTGTTGATTTCTCTCTTCTATATCGCTGTGATTGATGCAAATCTGATCGATCCAAATGAAACCGTCTTCGATGTCGTCGAGAACATAATTCAGGGCGTCAGCGACGGACTTAGTGATTGGTAGGAGGCTGTTGTCGCATAATGTGAGCTGATAATCTCGATCGGGGCTTCCCCAGACGTAGGAAAGCGCAACGAAAGAGGGGCAAGCCGTGAGGCTGACTTGATCAATTCCGATCTCGTGGCTGAGTGCAGTGACTGCTGGACCCTTGACTGCAGCAGAGCACCCAGCAAGACTAGTGGAAGTAGATGCTCGCCGGCATCGCAACACCCTGATCTCCTCATGCTGTAGTGGGGTGTAAATATGCATTTTTGGCGCGAACATGATCGACGTCGAAAGATGCCAGGGACGTTGATTGTCTGATCGATCGAGGTTTAATTCCAGTTACCATGCAGTCCCCATTGCCCCTCTCTTCCCTGAGGGGCGAGGAGAGGGGAACCATTAGTCAGTCCCCCGGGTATGTGTGGGCCAATGAGGGGATTGAATTGATCTGCCGGGGCTTATGTACTGCTGCAATCTTCTAATTTTGCATGTAATCGAGGTGGTTGGGGTAAAATTGAAATGTGTCGGGACTTTTGCCGACCCACTGTATTTATGGCTGCAATACCCATCCAACTAGCTGACACCAGTGTACCAACGCGTTACCTGCCAAAGCGCGCTCCAAACCGCCATCCCAACCCACTTCCCCCACGTCATCTCGAAATCTCGAAATCGCAGCATGGACCAGGTAGGGTTGCGACTGGTATACCGCCAGCTTGACAATGACCTCAACGAAAACGCTCTCTTTCTGTTGGACCGACTGCAAGCCATCGAACCGGATAATTCATCCTTAACACATCTGCGGTCCCTCTGTTGCTTGCGACTGCAACGATTCGCCTCAGCCGTAGAGTACAGTCGCGACAAGGGAATCACCGGTGAACATGTTGGTTGCTCCTACGTTTTTGCTCAATCGTGTCTGCATCAAGAAAATTACTCGGAAGGAATAACGGCCTTAGAACAGGCTCGGCGCATCTGGAATGGATCTGGCACTTGCGGTAAGGCCGTCTTTTATTGATACGCAACTCAACCAAGCTGGCTCTCTAATATTCTCTTGGGCAGGTGAACCTTCACGTTCCGAACGATTTATTCCAGATTCATCATCGATCAGTCGCCTCCTCGGCAGGCTATATAGAGCAAATGGCGACTTGCGGAGTGCTGCCAGCTGTTTCGTTTCGGCGCTGGAAGCAAATCCTTTCATGTGGGATGTTTTCACCGATCTATGTGATAGTGGTCAGTTCATGAGGATAGTGCCCGGCCTTTCTCTTTTCTTTTCTTGTTCTGACTTATGGGAGTATAGGTATCCCGCTCGATGTGGCGAATGTCTTCAAGTTTAAGTCTACTCCGACATCAAAAGAACATCACCGCCACCCTTCAGCACTTGCCGACGAAGATACGAGCTTCTCGACGCGAGATGATCCCAGCAAGATAGATACGCATGATCGGGCCTATCGAAGTGCTCGGGGGGCTGCTTCGAAGTTCCTGCCCAACACAAACTTGCCGCTATCCACAAAAAGAAAACAACCCTCTAGGCTCGACATCTTTGCACCAGACATGGAAGGATTGCATGTTCAAGCCAGCCGGAAAGAGAATTCCGGCTCGATTGGCTCTGTCATGACCCAGCGGAGAAGCGCTCGATTAAACCAGGCCACATCTGCGACTCTGACTGACCGTCGGACCACTGAGCCCAATGCCAAGAAAGACGCCTTCAAGCGTCTTGAGAAACAATGGACGATCGTCGATCCCACTACACGAAGATCGGCAACTCTTAAGCGAAGGACGAATGCGACACGATCATCCGATTCAGTTGCTGGTCAAGACGCCAAAACGAAAAATGACCGGGCTACGAGCCAAGTGGCTGAAACAGACCATTCTACCGAGTTTCCCAACGTAGCAATTTCACGAGACCAGGACAAACTCCAGCCACTCGTCCAACTTTTCGCCAGACTGGGGACTGCTTATTATCACCTGAGAAGGTTTCAGCCACAAGTCTGCCTCGACACTCTGACATCACTTCCTGCTGAGCAACAGGCGACGCCATGGGTCATTTCAAAGATCGCAAGGTCCCAGTACGAGTTGCAGAGTTATAAGGATGCCAAGGCGACTTTCCAGGTGCTCCGAAGGGTTGCATCGTCGTGGGTCGAAGAGCTTGAAGTATACTCAATAGTGTTGTGGCATCTCAACGACGACGTTGAGTTGGCATTCCATGCACACGAGCTAACTGACAGCCATTTTCTTGCACCGCAAACGTGGTGCGCTATTGGCAACTCATTCTCCCTACAGAAGGCACATCCAGACGCGATCAAGTGCTTCAAACGAGCTACTCAATTGCAGCCTCAACTTGCTCATTCCTATTCACTACTGGGACATGAGTGTATCGATGCAGAACAGTACGATGAAGCCGTCACTGCGTTTCACCGCGCCCTTCAGGTTGACGCACGCCATTACGTCGCTTTGGTCGGTCTTGGTCGGGTGCAAGAAAAGCTAGGTAAACTCGAGATAGCCATGAAGAACTACATGAGCGCAGAAAGCATCAACCCAACAAATGGGGTTTTGCTAACTCACATCGCCAGGGTAAGCCCTATAAACCCCCCATTAGCTGTGTCTTCGCTGATCAGATAGGTTCTGGATAGACTTGGCAATCCAAGGCTAGGGCTAAAATACATCCAGCGGGCTGCAAAGCTTGACTTGCCTGTTAAGCTTCTCGCCTATGCTAAACTGCAGAGTGCGAGGCTATTACTGCGCCTCGGATCACCAACGGAGGCACTACAAGAACTACATTCAGCGAAACATATTGCTCCTGATGAACCCGATGTGCACTTCATGTTGGGCAAGGCCCATTTGTTGGACAACAATAAAGGCAGAGCGCTCAAATGCTTCACTATCGCACTGAGCCTTAACCCCAGGGTGAGATAACGGTGATGCTCCTAACAGTGGTCTTCATGCTAATGGACAAATAGAACGAAGCAATCAGGCAGGCAATATCGTCCCTCGAAGACTAACGACTAGGGTCACTGTTGATCAAATCATGCGACGCCAGAGAAATAAAAATGAACGCCTTGATCAGTTCGTAGTTTATGAACTCGATGGCATAGCATATGCATCAGGCGTTGAAACCTGACGAGAGCAGCGTACGATTCTAATCTATTAAATAATTTAGAACAGGGCCACGGACTTCATAACCAAGGTTCACCGCAAGACATTTCGTTAAGGTACGACAAGTGGGAGCAAAGTAATCAATTCTGCTACGTAGTTACCAGGTTGGCCAGGCTTTAGCCCTTTCAATTAAGACCAACGCCATGCTATTTCGGAACCATCCCCCTACCTCTTCGCTCCTCTCGATTACGATCCTAGATCACGATCCTTAGCTTAATACCCTCAGAAGGATAACTACTAATAAAAGTAAATACTAGCTTAATAAATAATAAGATCTTTATAATTATAATTTAATT